>JANAVB010006998.1:731263-793763 GCA_029216955.1 Iris pallida
CAGGATTGGTCACATGGCTAGTGTATTTCTTCACCCGACACTAATAAGTACAAGAACAAGGGTACAGGAATACATGAGTACATGAATATCGTGCCATGACGTGTCACAAGAAAGGGGTACATGAATATAAATGTACAAACCCATAGAAAAGTACTTGCCTGGCTCCGGAAAGTACTGGTAATCAGGAACTGGATGTCTTCCTATATTTATAATGTTTTGATACAAGTTGATTAATTAAAAACTCACTAATTAAACTTCTAGCTAGCATCTAATCATTTAATGATTTAACTTAACCCCTTGCTAACCCAGACTCAAATAACCATCCTATATACATAACAGTTATGATAGTATCACTAAAATACCTTATTGATTCTATAATTCATACTAATACTTACAATCATGAATTTAGAATCTAATTGAAAGAATGGCTTAGCAAGAATATAATTTGAGTATTACTACTACTCAGGTTGAACTTTGAAAACTAAATTTTTACCATACTCCAAACTATTTTATTTACAAAAAACATATTAAATAGGATATCACTATATTTTGCAAACTCACATTGTTAAATCCTAACTTTTCCTTTGATACTCAGTCATCAATTCTAAGCAAAATCAACCTATATTCTAAATTGCAGATCACAGAATTCAGTCTACTCGAATCTTCAAGCTGATCTATCCAATAAATCACTTATAATTGAAGGTTAAAAGATAAGAAGCTCAAAGGAATTTCAGAGCCATATATCCAAATGAAAATAACCAATTCCTGCAGCAGCTTAACCCGCACACAAGGTCATACTCATAACTTCAATCTCAGGTTTAAACATATCAGCAGTAATGAGAAACCTATACCAAACCCGGCCCCAACACTGCATACAGTTCCCGTGGTTTAGAATTGAACCAAAAATTATCATAAGGATTGCAAGAACACATTCTAAAATAAATTTGAAACCACCAAGCTTAGCATTAGAGAAAAGAATCCAACAGCCAGATTGGTTGAGTTCAACTGAGCACAGAATTAACCCAAACCTTCCCGACACAAGTTGCTAATACTGATGCTCGATCCCGAGCTTAATACAGAAATTTAAAGATATAAAATAATGTACAGAGGATCAAACACAACACAAAGTCAATTGATAAAATCTAAGAGTTAAAACCAGCTATCAGCCTTCAGGCCTTCCTTTAGATCACAACTACATTCGAATCTTGGACACGAGCTACCCGGACACGAGCTACTGGTCTGTAATGCACGAACACTGCTACTCCCCAACGTCTCGTACTTGACACTGCTGCCGCAACAAGACTCAGCTACTGCTACAACCTCCTGAATCGTGAGCTAGACACGGACACACGATTGCTCCTACACCCGACCACGGATCCTGATCATTCTCCCAATTTCTAACAAAATATACTCATTAAATTATGGAAAGAAATAGAATTATACCTGAGTGTAGAGAAGGAATCCTGGAGTGCAGTAATCCTTTAGGAAAATCGAACACAGTTCCAAAAGTAAATCGAACTCTGCACAAGCATTTCGACAAACAAGTTTTGATCGGTTGTAAGAAACAGAGGAGATCAAGTAGTTCGGAAATTCATCTTCTAAAAATTTAGAAGATCAAAGATAACATAGAAGAGAAGATTAAATCTATAAATTGATTCATCAATACACAGGGAATGACCAGATCAGTCGGATTAGAAATTGCTACTCACTAGACTTCAGAAACGCCTAACTGATCACCAATTCTCGATCTACTCAGCCCGAGCAACCCCTCAAATGAAGATGTTAAAATGACTCCGATAATCTAGATCTGATCAACAATTCGATTCGAGATTACTGATAAAATTTTGGATCAAAATCACAGTAATCTAGAATCGATTTTAGAGAAAATACTCACCAGAGTTCGACTGATCACAATAATGGGAGAATCTGCAAATTCTCCGCAGTCTGGACCGGCCTTCCCGAGCTGAAATTTGGTCGGATCAAAGAATAGGAAGATCGAAGCAAAACAACACGAGATGGAGAACGGAATGTTGAGACCGAACCTACTGATGATCGTTGGAGGATAGATTGAGCCGGTGATGCGCCGTGGGGTCGTCGTCACCGCCGGAGAAGTAAATCTTGCTCAGAAAGAGAGCGTCACCGTCGTGGCCGGAGTGGTCGCCATCGCCGCTGTGGCCGGAGTGGTTGCCAATGCCGCCGTCGTCGATATAGGAACGAAATCGTAAAGCACAATACTCTAGAGGGGGGGTGAATAGAGTTGGCAGCGGAATATTGCTAATTAAAAAATGTTAGCAGCAAGATCACAGAATAATATTCACAACTAAGTAAAGTAAAGGCAGAGATAAGAAAGCAAACGCAAAGACATCGATGTATACTGGTTTTCCTCTGTTGAGGACTAATCCAGTCGGTAGAACTCTTGCTACCAGTTGAATCCACTATTGGCAAAACTGCAAGTTTTCTTACGAAGTCCTTGCAACTTCTACAACGCGAGCTTTGATACGAAGAACTCGTCCAACTTCAAATGTGAAGAGGTATTCTTCAATCAAGCCTTCTAATTACAATCTCTCAGAAACTTCTAGATCGTACCACACTGGCAAATCGACTAGAGGATTGTAATTGGCTTGGGATCTGAAATTTAAAGCTCAAGAAAACTCTTTGGAAGACTGAAAGCTTTAGATAGAGAGAAGATTGAAAGTGAATGAGTGAGTTGAAATGATCGAAATCCTTCTCTATTTATAGGAATTCCAAAGACAAAATTCTGGCAGAATTCGGGCAGAATTCGGGCAGAACTCTATGAGAAAATCTCGGTCAAATCCGCAACTACAGGAGGACCAAGTTCAGAAGAATTCAAAAATCAAACGGCCACCAACCGAACTCTGGCCGAACTCAGGCCGAGTTCTGTCAGGGTTAGGTTAGGTTTTAAAAATTAGTTTTTGATGATTTTTGAAAACCTTTTTGAAAACCTTTTTGAAACTTTTGTTTAAAGGAATGTTTTTCAAAACAAAGGATATTTTAAAAGTATTTTTAAAAACATTTTAGAATAGCCTATTTGCCAGTACGACTCGGTGTACAACGTATTCCTAGACTCAATAAAATGGAAAATACATTGCTCAAAGGAAATACAGACTTGAACATGCAAACATCGCTTCGGTCTTGAACTGTGTAGATAGCTGTTCTTGATCATATCCAAGAGTCCGATACATCCTGACTAGCTTCACATATCGAGACAGAGTTTGATCAATTATTAAAATTAGGTTGACCATATGACCAATGGGCCAACAATCTCCCCCATTTTGATAATTGACAAACTATGAATGATATAACATTTAAGCTTGAAATAAAATCAAAAATTGTTCATGTCCTGCATTTTCTCAAAAGAATGTTAGATCTTTACTTTTCTCCCCCATTGTCACTTAGCAAAATAATTGCAAAAGAGGAAAAACTCTCCTGCAATTAATGCATAAATAACAAACAGTGAAGAAACACAAGTAAATAAACATGATAAATGATAGTAAAGAAAATTTGAATGACATCACAGGCATATATTTGTACGCAGGCAGTTTATAATAAACAAATAATTATACCACATGCAGTTTATAGTAGAGAAGCAGATAAAGAAATGCTAAGTAAATAAACTGATGTGAATCATAAAGTACGAATCTCATAAAGATAAAGATAAAGATGTTCAGATGACATCAAATAAAACAAATCCAGTACAAGTCCTCAAAAAGAAATACTGATAATAAAGTCTGAAAATAGAAAAACTTGGAATGTCGGAGCATTTCCAAGTATACAGGAGATAATGTCTAAGTCTCATATCAACTAACATATCACAGCTCCTCCTCCTCCTCATCATCATCATCAGTATGATGACCAGCATGTCCAGAAGGACCAACTCCAGAGGTACCCGTGCCAGAAGGGTGAGGAGAAGCGCCAGTGTAAAACTTATCGACATAATCACGAGGAGGAGCACGGTCAGAACGGTACCAATCATATGCGTTATCGGGCTGGAAGTAGACTTGAACAGCCTCATTCTCACAGCGGTAACCAGAGAAAGCTGGATCTCTAGGGATGGAACCGGCTGAATGTCCAGTCTGGGTGAAACGAAGATCAGCTAATGAATTTACAATCGCTTGATAACGGGTGACATCGCGGAACTCACGTTCGCGGGCCATGTCCGTCATGGAGACGTGCAAATCTGAAAGGTGCTGGTGTATGCCCTCAAATGTTATAGCATACTGCTGAGGAGGTGGAGGAGGTGGAGCAGTAGCAGGAGCAGTAGGAGGAGCAGATGCAGTCATACTGCGACGAGATAACTTGAGAACCTTGGGCTCAGGGTCTTGAGCACAAGTAGATAAGTCAATGTCGAAACGCTGGAAGATGCATGGAAGAATTATCGCATAAGAGAGATTTCTATCTCTTACACGACAACGTCCCATCATCTGAATAATGGTCTTAGGGGCAGAAAATAGAATCCCCTTAAGAATGTGATACATAGCAGATAATTCAAGAGACGTGACATCATCCTTCGAAGTAGACTTCGGAAGGAGAGTGGAATAAATGATACGGTGCAATTCATAATTAAACAAGTTCAAGTTGTTTGCCTTGAACTTTCCAGAGCGAACTCTATCAGGTGCACAAAGTTCAGCTTTGAAACTGGTAAGTGTCGTGCCTTCGGGGAAATCAAACTCAGTAATGTCAACAAGCGGTTCACCTTCGTTGGGAATACCAAGGATCTCCGCTAAGAGAACATCATTGAAATTGATATCTAATCCTCCAACACGTGTACTTACATCAAAAGTGTTTAATATGATATTACAGTAAAATAGTCTAATGGCATTAGTTGCTACGGGAAAACAGAGTTTAACAAAATGCTGTAACCCTAATGCCTCAAAGAATTGGCGATGATCAGGAAATACAGTCCACTTGATGGGTGCGTATGTGCATATGGATCTCATGGAGAAGTCTCCATACCACAGTAAGGCTTGGTCTAGGGTTTGAAAGTAAAACCCGTCGAACGTGCCGTCGCTAGATTGGACTGACAAAAATAGGGAATTAGTAGGTGGATCCGAAGATGAACCTTCCTCACTTGGGTTGGTTGTCTTCTTTCTCTTAAAATGGTTGAATCCCTTAGGCGCCATTTGTGAAAATAAAAGGAAATAGCACGAAATTGAACGGAGAGGAAACAAGGAGTTATACCTTCCGAGATTGGAGTATGTTGTAGATAATGAAGAACTCTGCACGAATCCAAAGTTTGGATTGATTTCACCACTTGGATTGGAAGAGAGGGAGTGATGAAGAACTAGGGTTAGAGGGTCTCCTCGTACGGCTGCTGGTTCTGTTTGATGTGGTTTGGAAGCAATGAGGAAGAAAGGCTCTCGGGTTCTGGTTATATAACCTAATACCTTCAACCGAACTCGGGCCGAATTCGGTCCGAAGTCTGGCCGAATTCGCCTGGGTTTGGTTTGGAACACTTTCTTTTTTATTGGCTCATTTTAAATATTTAATTCAAAGATTAGTAATTTCAACCTTCAATTAACATAATTAATATTATTTTATAGATTAAATATTATTACACAGCGACTGTTTCAGATTAGCTGTAGGAGTACTGTCCCAGCTGGCGGAGGTTCACCGGAGAACTCTTAAGTACCGCTTCGCTTCAACCGTAGTTGTGGTGACAGACAGACTCTTTATTGGCTTGTCTCTAACACAGTTTTTGCGTATTGAAATGAAATCATAAAATAAAATCAATTAATATTATTGACGTCCAAAATTCCTAATTCTCGACGTAAATAATTGAAACGATCTTCTGCTAGAGGTTTTATGAAAATGTCAGCAAATTGATTCTCAGTATCTATGTATACAAGGTCAATATCTCCATTTTGATGATGATCTCTAAGAAAATGATGTCGAATCTCGATATGTTTTGTACGAGAATGACATACAGGATTCTTAGTCAAATTAATAGTGCTCGTGTTATCACAGAAAATGGAAATATGTGTATAAAATAAATCATAGTCTTCCAAGGTTTGTTTTATCCATAAAATCTGAGCACAACAACGTCCTGCGGCGATATACTCAGCCTCTGTTGTTGATAGGGCTACAGAATTTTGCTTTTTACTAAACCATGAGACTAAAGCTCTGCCTAAGAAATGACATGTGCCACTGGTACTTTTTCTATCAACTTTGCATCCAGCAAAATCTGCATCCGAATAACCAGTAAGGTTAAAGGACTTAGTTTTGGGATACCACAAGCCAACAGAAGAAGTGCCCTTAAGGTATCGAAAGATACGCTTAACTGCGCACAGATGTGATTCCTTTGGATTAGCTTGAAAATGTGCACACAGGCAAGCACTAAACATTATATCTGAACGACTAGCAGTTAAATAAAGTAAACTACCGATCATACCTCAATACTTACGTGTGTCGACCGGCTTGCCTTGTTCATCAATATCAAGCTTTGTTGAAGTTGCCATCGGAGTGCCAATAGGTTTGACATTGTCCATGTCAAACTTCTTTAGCAAATCTTTTGTGTATTTGGCTTGATTTATGAACGTTCCATTGTCAGTTTGTTTGATTTGCAGTCCGAGAAAGAATTTCAGCTCTTCCATCATGCTCATCTCAAACTCATTCTGCATACACTTAGAAAATTCTTGACACAGAGATTCATCAGTAGATCCAAATATGATATCATCTACATAGACTTGTATTAAAAGAAGCTTACCATTAAAGGACTTAATAAAAAGTGTAGTGTCAACCTTGCCTTTTGAAAAACTGTTATCAAGTAGGAAAGAGCTTAGACGATCATACCAAGCACGAGGGACTTGTTTCAAACCGTACAAAGCTTTCTTCAACTTGAAAACATGATCAGGGTTTTTAAAATCTGTAAAACCTGGAGGTTGTGCTACAAAAACTTTTTCTTTTATAAAACCATTTAAAAATGTACTCTTGACATCCATTTGAAATAATTTGAATTATAAAAATATGCAAATGTACATAACATGCGAATGGATTCTAATCTCGCAACTGGGGCATAAGTCTTATCGTAGTCGATACCTTCTTCCTGATTGTATCCTTGAGCTACGAGTCGAGCCTTATTACGAGTTACTAAACCATTCTCATTCAGTTTATTTCGGAATACCCAACGGGTGCCAATGACCGGACGATCAATAGGCTTGGGAACAAGTTCCCAAACTTGATTCCGTTCAAATTGGTTTAATTCCTCTTGCATAGCATCTATCAAAAAACTATCACTACATGCTTCATCAATAGTTTTGGGTTCTAGCTGTAAAATAAAAGCAACACTAGAAACAATATCTCTACTGGATGTACGAGTACTTATACCTTTGGTAATGTCACCAATTACCAAATCCATTGGATGATCAGTCCTAAATTTTAATCTTTTCGGCAGACTCTGAAGATAGCTGGTTCCTGGATCTTCTCTAGGAGGATCAGCTAGTGCCGAGCTTGGTTGAGAATCAGCTGTTGTTGAGCTTGGTACAGTTGGATCTTCGTCATTGTCATCAATAGTCATTTGATTCAATTCATCAAAAGTGATGTTGATTGACTCTTCGATGATCATGGTTCGTTTGTTGAAGACTCTGTATCCTTTGCTCTTGGCCGTATAACCTAAAAATATACCTTCATCGACCTTTTCGTCAAACTTTCCCAAATTGTCTTTTGTATTAAGAATAAAATATTTACAACCAAATATTCTAAAATATGAAACTGATAGAATTCTATCAAACCATAACTCAAATGGAGTCTTCTTCGATTTGGGTCAAATTAGAACTCTATTGAGAACAAAACAAGCTGTATTGACAGCTTCAGTCCAGAAATATTTGGGTAGACTAAACTGGTTTAACATTACTCTGGCCATTTCGGATAGAGTTCTGTTCTTACGTTCCACAACTCCATTTTGTTGTGGAGTCCTAGGACAGGAGAACTCGTGTACAAAATCGTGTGTGTCACAAAAATGTTCAAACTCTGCATTCTCGAATTTGCCTCCATGATCGCTTCTTATACGAGTGATCATGTAACCTTTTTCATTCTGAACTTTCTTGCAAAAGGCGACAAATTCGGATAATGCATCATTCTTGCGTGTCAAGAAGTATACCCACGTGTATCTAGAGAAATTATCTACAATTACGAAAGCATAAAGCTTACCTCCGAGGCTAGCAACTCTGCTCGGACCAAATAAGTCCATATGAAGCAATTGTAGAGGTCTAGTAGTACATACTGCGTTTACTGACTTGAATGTGGATCTGGTAGCTTTGTTCTTTTCACATTGGCTGCATACCGAATCTTTCTTGAATGTAATGTCCGGTAAACCGCGTACTAGCTTCTTTGTGGATAATCTTAATATTGTGTCCATATTTGCGTGACCGAGTCTCATATGCCACAGATGACTCTCATCGCTTTTAGCCATTAAGCATCTACCTGAAATGTTAGTTTCTTCCAACAAATAGAAAACATATATGTTATCTTCCCTGATACCTTCAAAGATAGTACTACCAGTTGAGCTATCAACTATAATATATTTGTCTTTGCCAAAGTTGATGCCATAACCATGATCAGCCAAATGACTTATGCTGAGTAGATTATGTTTCATCTCGGTAACTAGACAGACATCTTTAATAACAGGATAGGGAGACTTACCAACATCACCGATACCAATAATATACCCTTCCAAGTTATTACCGAAGGAGACATAGCCTTCCTTCTTTTTCTTCGACAGTATTGCAAATAGTGTAGCATCACCGGTCATATGTCGTGAGAAACCGCTGTCGAGGATCCATTTGCTTCTAGCATGTGAAAGATGTTCCACCTGATCGGATGCCATAAAGCATACGTTTGCAGCGTCTTCTGATTGTTCGTCTTCTGAGTCGCTGGCTTCACTTTTATGCCATATGCTGGTATTGGCATACTTCCGTGATGTCGATCTCTTCAGGCTCCCTTTTTCATACCTGTTGCTCTTCTTGCTTGATGATGAGTTTGTAGGACAATCTTTCTTCATGTGTCCCTTCTTCTTGCAATCATAGCAGACATCATCATCTTGATACCAGTTGTTGTTGTTGTTTTCTTTGGCTCTCTTCTCATGTCTCATGAATCTCTTGAATTTCCTTGCTAGGAGTGCTTGATCTTCAGCATCAGATTCACTGCTGTCTGAGTCACCTTCAGCAGATTTTCTGTGCAGAGCCTTGAAAGCGATCGTCTTCTCCTTTGGTGCAGTCTCTTCAAAATCTTGTAGCTCCAGTTCATGAGTGAGTAGCTTACCTATGAGTACTTCGAGGGACATAGTTGTGAGGTCGTTCCCTTTAATGATTACAGTAGCCTTTGGAATCCAGTTCTTGGTAAGTGCTTGCAGGAGTTTGTGAATCTTTTCATGGTTACTGTACTCTTTGCCTAGGGAGGACAAAGGATTTACAATATCCAAGAATCTTTCGAACATCTGAGTAACTATTTTGTTGGGCTTCATCTTGAACACCTCATACTCTTGAGTAAGTCTGCTGACTTTAGATTCTTTGACTTGAGTCGTGCCTTCATGTGTGACATCAAGTAGCTTCCATACTTCATTAGCCATTGTGCAGATAGACACCCTGTTAAATTCAGTTCTGTCTAAAGCACAAAATAGAGCATTAATAGTACGTGCATCAAGACTGGCCTTTTTTTTTCCTCCTCTGTATATCTGCTATGGGGTTTTTCAACTAAAACTCCATCAACATTTATACGAGGTGGCTTTTGATAGCCATCAATAACAATAGACCATAAATCAAAGTCAAAAGATTTCAAGAAGAAACTCATCCGTGTTTTCCAATAGGTATAGTTCGTACCATCAAACAGTGGAGGTCTGTTTGTGGCCTGGCCTTCACTTGTGAATTTCACAGTTGCCATGTGTTATGCTGTGATCTATATAACAATTAATTAAATGAATAAATAATTGCAATGTTACCTTGCTTTACCTGTAATACCCGTTCTGATACCAATTATAGGAATGAAATCGTAAAGCACAATACTCTAGAGGGGGGGTGAATAGAGTTGGCAGCGGAATATTGCTAATTAAAAAATGTTAGCAGCAAGATCACAGAATAATATTCACAATTAAGTAAAGTAAAGGCAGAGATAAGAAAGCAAACGCAAAGACAACGATGTATACTGGTTTCCCTCTGTTGAGGACTAATCCAGTCGGTAGAACTCTTGCTACCAGTTGAATCCACTATTGGCAAAACCGCAAGTTTTCTTACGAAGTCCTTGCAACTTCTACAACGCGAGCTTTGATACGAAGAACTCGTCCAACTTCAAATGTGAAGAGGTATTCTTCAATCAAGCCTTCTGATTACAATCTCTCAAAAACTTCTAGACCGTACCGCACTGGCAAATCGACTAGAGGATTGTAATTGGCTTGGGATCTGAAATTTAAAGCTCAAGAAAACTCTTTGGAAGACTGAAAGCTTTAGATAGAGAGAAGATTGAAAGTGAATGAGTGAGTTGAAATGATCGAAATCCTTCTCTATTTATAGGAATTCCAAAGACAGAATTCTGGCAGAATTCGGGCAGAATTCAGGCAGAACTCTATGAGAAAATCTCGGTCAAATCCGCAACTACATGAGGACCAAGTTTAGAAGAATTCAAAAATCAAACGGCCACCAACTGAACTCTGGCCGAACTCGGGCCGAGTTCTGTCAAGGTTAGGTTAGGTTTTAAAAATTAGTTTTTGATGATTTTTGAAAACCTTTTTGAAACTTTTGTTTAAAGGAATGTTTTTCCAAACAAAGGGTATTTTAAAAGTATTTTTGAAAACATTTTGGAATAGCCTATTTGCCAGTACGACTCGGTGTACAACGTATTCCTAGACTCAATAAAATGGAAAATATATTGCTCAAAGGAAATACAGACTCGAACAGGCAAACATTGCTTCGGTCTTGAACTGTGTAGATAGCTGTTCTTGATTATGTCCAAGAGTCCGATACATCCTGACTAGCTTCACATATCGAGACAGAGTTTGATCAATTATTAAAATCAGGTTGACCATATGACCAATGGGCCAACAGTCGAGTGGATCATCACTGAACAGAGCCGTCGTCGATCGTCTCCACCGTCGTCGGAAGGATCGGTCGATCACTCAAGGGAAATGGGAAAATTGAAAGAAGAAAGGATCGAGACACAATACTCTCTCTCTCCTCACTCAGCTTAATAAATAGGAAAAGTACATTTTTACACAAAGCCCCTCCCGCCAAGAATTATTGCAAAGGACCCCCCCCCCCCCCCGCCAAGAATTATTTGCACTATAACCCTCTGCTTTTTTACTATTTCAGATTTTCAAAGAAAACAGTTAAAAAAATTTAAAATAAGGAATGGGGATCACAAAGTTTGTTACAACAACTTTTCAAATTTGAAAAGTGGTCCAAATTTAATTCCCTCCAAAACTAAATTACCATGTTTATAAATTAAAACTAATTTATTATTTAAAACATAATAATAACAATTTAAGTATTAGAAATCAAATTTATTTTCCTTAAAAAAAATCGAAAAGTGGAGTTACAGGCTTCCAAGCCATCCTCTCGCAGGCATTTGTTCTCTACAAAGAACAAATAGTAGACAACAGTAGTTCTGGGTACATAACCCCGCAATGTCCATAGGACTGCTCACTGACAATGGTTCTGGGTCCGTAATCCCATAATATCCCAAAGGACTGCCCAATAATCAGTGGTTCTAGGTCCGTAACCTCGTAATATCCTAAAGGACAGTCCACTATACTTAATATTCTTCTAGTCAATGGTCCTTCCTTGACCCAAAAGCTAGATGCCTGGTAGATTTCTCTTTGAACCAATCAGCATAAAACTTTATGGTAGGATTATAGAGACACATTATCAGATGTCCGTCAAGCCCATTTTCTTGCCAGTCTTCGACTAGCTGGCGCTTGAGGCCTTAGTGAATGGATCCGTCAGATTCTCTAACTCTGAATACCAATCACTATAATGATCCATGCTTGATGTGCTCATTCAGTGTCTTGTGCCCTAGTTGCACAGTCTTCTTCTTATCATTGAAGAGATCATCCGATGCCACTATTGCAGCCACCTGGTTGTCGCAATATATCGACATCATCCGAATTTGTGCAACAACCAAAGAAAGATCGTGTCTGATTGTCGCAATACATCGACATCACCCAGATTTATGCACCAACCACAAAAAGATTCTTCCTGATCTCCCGAAGCCATTCTACTTCGTACCCGAAGTAATTTTGCTTCATCCGTTGCAGCTAACAGAACTCAGATTCCATAGTGAGAGAAAGGTCTGCTTCTTCAACTTCCTCGATATAACAACACTATCCATGGATCTGTTTCTTCGACTTCCTTGATATAGCAGTACTATCCATGTAGAAGATATAACTTCTTCTTTCTCTCCTTCTGAGCACCAACTGGCATCACTAAACCCTTCTACTCCTGCAGGGTAACCACTGTAGTACATCCTTCTGTTACGACCTACACCTATTTTTTGGGATACGAGTGTGTGCACAAGTCCAGCCTACGCTGTGGTATCGACGGTAGAATGCTGTCTAGACCACAATGCTCAAAATTATAATAATTGTTCATAATTAATTCATTTGCTCATTCACAATACTAAATCAATTAAAATTCAAGATTACAATTGAATAAAATACAATGTCTCACAAAATCTAATACAAAAAATTTAAACTTGATGATCAAAGAGTCGACCTCGGCAAATATCCATATCTTTTCCAATGATCCAATGCATAGCAAGCGACTAATCTGAAAAATGGTTTTCAGTCAGGAATGGAATAAGTACATACATGGCAAACTATTTAAGACATAATAGAAACTATAAACCAGAAATAGCATATGATACACATGGTGACATAGTATGACAAGTAGAGAAAATAGGTAAACAAGACAATCATGGCAGATACTAGAAAGAAACATGTAAACACGACTATCATGGCATATAAAATGGAATATGTAAACACGACGATCAAGACATCTAACTAAGTATTTTGAAATACTATTTTCGACATGTAAACGGCTAGGGGTAAATACGACAACCCGTACATGAAGTGTACGAGCGCTATCATTCCAGAATAGACTTGAGGGAGTGGTTCCTGATTTGGAAATGTTTATATGTCTACTAATGTATTCCCCATCCGACTCATGGATTCATGTCACGACACAAAAAATTATGATACACGATACTCACAAAATGTAAGTCACGAAACATGATAACTAATATAAATCATGAAACTCAATAATCATGTATATGAATCCATGCTCGTGTGAACAACATGTCAAGAGTCATGTATCATGTAAGGCATATCTAAAACACGTATCATAGAAACTATTAAGAATTAAAAGTAATAAGTGTAATGTACTTGTTTTGAATTAAGTTGCACTCGACTTGCTCGTAATATGATCTTGTTGGCACAGAATAATCACAGATTTTAGAAGTACGCAAGATGATCTCAGATGACGAGATAGACCATGTGATTGAGTCTGAAATAGTCAAATTGGCTAGGGTCGATGTGAAGGATTTTGGAATTCGCAAAAAGATAGAAATACGATTATCGCGATCAAGGATAATAATCAAAGAAATTTCATATATAAATATATATATATATATATATATATATATATATATATATATATATATATATATTTTAGAAAATATTTATAATATTTGAAAAACTATATTTCATTAGTTAAATAAGTTTTCAGATATATACTTGAAAATATAGAAAAACATATTTTTTAGGTCAAAATATAATTTAGAAAATACAACAATACTATTTTTGGGGTCAAAACTACATTAAAATACCATAAAATATTATAATAATATTTAGCTTCTAAGACAAATACTATATTTAAAAATAGCTAAAAAATACTGTAACAGTATTTTTAACTCAATTTTGTCAAAATATAATCAAAACTATATTTGGTTACAACATAAGTTTTTAGGAAATTATTTGCTACGTAGGTATATGTATTTTTAATAAAATAGTGTAAATAAATAATACCAACAGTAATAACAACAATATTTATACAATATAATAATCATAATTATACAACATATATGCGATAATCATATTGATACTATAAAATAATATAATAATAAAAATAATTATAATAAAAAATAATAATAAAATACCATTGATCTCTGTGCATTTTCTTGGGGAAGGGGAAAAAATAATGCAAGAGAGAGAAGATGAAGAGAGTGAGAGAAACAGAGGCGCAGAGAGAGAGAGAGAGAGAGAGAGAGAGAACGAGAGAGCTCGGGGAGAAGGAGTGAGAGAAGGAAAAATAAAGAGGAAGGAGAAGAAGGCGAAGGAAAGCAGAAGGAGCTCACAGTGGGATCGTCAGCATTGGATCTTGAGCACTGTAGTTGACTAGAACATAGGACAGCGGCTCGGGGTCATCGATTGCTCGGGGTCACGGAGGAGCTCAGGAGGGCGCAGAGGAGATAGCGACGTTGGCCTCGAAGGTGATGGCTCGTGCATGATGACGCACAAGATGGTCGAGGCAGCGTGGGCTCGTCGGAAGACACACTGGGTTCGGCAGTAGGGTTGGTGTTCCGGGAGTCACAGAGCGGTAGATCAAGAAGGAGTAGTGGTAGTGGTGGAAGTTAGGTGAGGGCCAGTGGTGAGTGGTCACGGTGTGAGACTCGTCTCACTGTATCGGTATTTATATACGGATACGTATTTTTGTACTGTGTTTTGTATTTTTTTAGTTTTCGGAATATTTTAAATTTTTTCCAACTTATAGATTTTTTCCTTGACTGGCATACCGCCAGTATACCAGTATATACCGATGGCATGCCTGTCACTCCCATTTTTCTATTATACATATTTTCAGTATACGTGTACGGGATTTTGACATTTGTCAGGTGACCCATATTTTGACTTATCTTTCTTAGCCTTGTCTTGGTTTAAATCTTGCACTTGGTTTATTTTGGTTTGGTTCAACTTAGCATGAGTTGGTTTGGGTTGGGTTGAGATGAGAAGGGTTTTATATAAACACCAACTTCTCTCTCTCTCTCTCCTCCATTCATTTCATTTACTTCTTCTTCTCCATTTGTTCCTCCTCCAAAACTTAGGCAAGTACATCTTGCCAAATCTTGAACAATGTCATTTTTGTATATTCTATTCTCTTCCTTTCATGATTCTAAGCCTTTTTAGAACTTGAAGTTTTCGGTTTTGATAGTTACATTTTTGTAGATCTAAGTTTGTAATTTTTTCTTATTCTTCTTGGTTTGATCTCTTAAAGTTAGATATTTTCAAAATATAATGGTCCCATGTTGTAGGAAATTTCATTCTACCCAATTTTGGCTTTTGAACCACTTGATTTCGATTTATTTTGAGCAAGTTATGTCATTTTCTTGTTCATGGGTTCCCTACACCTTTTGGGGCTGTCGGGACGATGAACAGTGCCGCGTGCAGTGTTTTCGCTGCCACGTGCCCATGCACCGTGCTTGCGCGCAACGTGCGCCATGGGCACTTTTACCCTCGCGCACATTGCAACTTGCCCGCCGTGCCCCCGCACGCCGTGCTTGCGCGCAACGTGCGCCGTGGGCACTTTTGCCCTCGGGTACATTGCAACTTGCGCGTCGCGTGCCCGCAAATTTTTCTACCGTGCGCCCGTGCGCCGTGCTTGCACGCAACGTGCGCCATGGGAACTTTTGTCGTCGCGCACATTGCAACTTGCACGCCACGCGCCCACGTATTTTTCTGTCGTGCATCGTGCTTGCGCGCAACGTGCGCCGTGGGCAATTTTGCCCCTGTGCAACGCACAACTTGCACAGCCGCGCGCCCGCACGATTTTCTGTCGCGCGCCCGCGCGCCGTGCTTGCACATAACGTGCGCCCTGAGCATTTTTGCCTGCACGCAATGCGCAACTTGTGCGGCTGCGCGCCCACACGATTTTCTACCGCACAACGTGCGCCGTGGGCAGTTTTGCTCGCACAACTTGAGCACAGGTCACTACAAATGACTGTTTTTGCCTCTTTGAGCTATTTTGTAGCTAAAATCTTGAAAAACTCAAAACATAAAAGTTGTAGATCTTTGTCTTGCCTTCAACAACATTCTTGTTTTACTTTAATCAGAGTTTATATGCTATAATTTCGATCATAGTTTTGATCTTTTTGGCTTATTTTCTGTACTTAACATTTTTGAGGTTTCCTTCGACTGTAATAAATTTTTATCATGATTAGATGACTTTGTACAGTTAAAAAATGATTGTACACCCTTTGTACACCTAACACTAGCACAGATTCAATTGTTGTTTTATGCCAATTTGTTACTTTTGCTCATCCCTTCTCACATGTCAGGATATGTCTTTCCTTTCGAATATTTCTTATGTGATATGATATGTGTTTCCATACTTTTCCGAATTTGTTGTACTTTACAATCTATGCCATGTTTAGAATTTCTTTATAGTGACCTGTTGTGGTGCACTCATGATTTATGCCTTTTCTTTGCTTTAGATGATAGTGACCCATTGTGGTGCACTCTTGAACATGTCTTTCTTTGCTTTATATGATAGTGACCCGTCGTGGTGCACTCTAGAACACGTCTCTTCTTTGCTTACATGATAGTGGCCCGTCGAGACGCATTACTGACAAGTACTCTTTACATGACAAGTAAACCAAACATGACGTGTAATCGAGATGCTGTTGCGACGATTATTTTCCCTTTCTAATGTAAATCTTTTGGACACCGTGGTTAAATTCTTTGTGTATGCGTGCACAAGCTACATGTCTCATCTTGCATCATGTCTAGGACATGGATTCCTGATTACTACGGTCAGGGATTCATACTGAATCTGACTAGGTTAATGACTAGATTGATCAAGTAGTTCATATAGAGAGATTTTTCAGTCACAGGCGATCCCGTTATCTGGGCGCTTTAATTGGACTTGTAGCCTGCCGTCGAGTAGGGCGTATTTCCAGCACACTGTCATGTGTTGCACCCCCAAGTCACCTAATACAACTCTCTCAACTTGCAACTGGATAACCTGGATAGTCTGCAGGGCTTGTGACTGTGGGAATCTCTCATTGCATCTTGTTAGTAACTAGGCTTGCGATAACCCTAGTTAGCTAATGTATAAAGCCGTACTTATTGCTTGGTCGTGATTGATGGATGTAGTCCATTCCAGTTTAATTTTGTCTAGGCAGTGTCCGTATGTTTATTTCAGTACATTATTGTTCATGCTTTACTTTGTCGATAAATAATCGGAGGCTGAGTTCTGTTCAGGAGAAGGGTTACAACCTCGGTCCTTGTTTGATTTACGGGTTGTAACTCGATCTCCGGAATAGCTCCCAAGTCATCTTATCATTTGTCGTCCTATTCAGTACTTATACACCATACATGATCCTTATGCTATACAATGATTAGAGACTAAGTTCTGTTCAGGAGAATGATTAGTTCCTAAGTCATCCTATAATTGTCGTTCTATATAGTTCTCACATGCTCTAGTTATCCCACATGCTCACATGTTCAGTTATCTCACAAGCTATACATGATCCCTATGTCGAGTCACCATGCACTCATGACCCGGCTATTTCACAAGCTCATATGTTCAGTTTATTTTTACTCTCAAGCTTCCATTTACTTAACATGTCTACATTTTACCTTACGTCACATGATGCTTTACTTATTGTCTTTTCTATTCTCGGGATAAGTGCATTGGTAGTGCATGAGTCTCGATCCACATCTACTTAATTATATCTCGATCCGTTGATATGTTAGTTATTGCTGATTTTAGTTCATAAGTTTGGCTTCCTTTGTGGTACTTGCTATTTGGGGTCTGACCCCACTGGTTTTTTTTTGGCCAGATCTGATGGAGAAGCCCAGAGGATCTTCTGTACCATCTACTCGACGGTGACCATCCGGAGCACCAGAGTACCATAGTGGGTTTTTTGTTTCATTCTCCCACTTGATATGTACATTATTCTTTTGTGGCATTTAGCCTCCGAGCACGTGTTTAGCTCGTTTTTGGTTCTTGACATTTAGCCTACGGGCCAAAACATGATGTGCGTATTCTAGACTATAGCTAGAGCTTATCATGTATGACTATTACTCTGGCTAGTTCTCTCTTTTGTATTACTAGCTTCATGATCATCCATGTATAAATGGTTTGGAACGCTTTACTATTGTATGTCTGATGTTCATACTTCTTGTACTTTTTATAATTGCCTGTTATTGAGATACCTAGGATTGCTTGACCTAGGATCGATTGTTGGCTTGTAGAAGTAACTCCCATGTCTTGACAGCTTATACATAATTTCAGAGTACTGGTATACTCTGGCATTACGTAGCTGGCCTTGTCCGTCCCCACTTGCTAGTATCCTGGTTCTGGGGCATGACACACGGGAAGAAGGTGGAGGTGGTGGTGGCCTGTTGTGGTGATGGTGGCGGTGAGGGTGCCACAGTGGTGCGACTTCGAGGCAAGGTGGCCGAGGGGTTCGGGCAGAGGTCGGATGATCGGAGGAGGAGTAGCAAGAAGGATGGGGCTATCGAGATGAGGTGATGGCCAGAGTGTAGGACCGATATGCAGCAATATATGCTCTAGAGGGTGTAGAAGCTCAAAAAGTATAAACATCGTCATGCGCTACTCATAAATGGCGCCAGGAACCAAATCATCAAATGGCGCTGGTCATCAGATGGCGCATAGAATCAGTTGGCGCTGAACCTAAGTGGCGTTGGCTGCCATGTGGAAAGCTTCCTCTAGAAGCCGAAATAGTTGTCATTATGACTGATAGCACGTCAGTAGAGGAAAATCCATTCGAATCCCGAGCGTGCGGCGCTCAAGAAGACTGTGTCAGATTTGTCATAATGACTGACAGCTGCCTTATGCCATTTGCATTTGGCACAAGATAATCAATATCATTATATTAAACAAAGTGCATTAAATAGCAAATAATGCCTAGCGCCATTCAATAGTTGGTGCCATCTGATCAAATCATCCAGAAGCAGTTAGATGACATGGCACATATGCCACTAATCTCGAAGAATGTGCACACGACACTGCCCACGTCCAAGCGCATCTTTTTTGAAGAATGCCATGCGTCATATGCAGTTAAGTTAACCGTTCGTGCAACTGGATGAATGGCACGCCAATTACAGTATGCGTCAATCAGGATAACTACTTAACAGTTATCTCTAAACTCTATAAATATAGTTCCAAATCACTTCACAAGGATCACTAATGATCAAAATCTCCTGAGCACTTGCTGCAACACTCTTCAAAGGCTTTCTTCTTCGATATTGCATCTTCAAGAGATAAACTGTTCGTCTTCTGATCAGATTCCTATAGTTGTACTTTTCCAGAAATTAAATCGTACTCTTGTACTTTTCTCAATTTGTAATCAAATTTTTTTTGTTTTTGCAAACAAAATGGCGACTCTGCTAGCGACGACTTTCTTCTCCGACGAGAAAGTGATAACTCAATGTGATATTGCGTCGGTCGGTACGACACAGAAGACTTTGGTCGTAAAAGTCGACCAAACTGCCTACGAAGTCATGTTTGGCACAGGGGGTGCCAAACGCGCCAACACTGTTGCTGCCAAGAACAAGGCGCGTACCATCTGGACTCTAAGGTCCTCCAGTGCACCAATCCTGACTCCTGCGCCAAGCATGGAGAAAAGCTGTGTAGCCATTTATTCTTCCTCACCAATTCTAAAATTGGTAGAGGGTGCGCCAGTCATGGCCTCAGCGCCAATTATGGGACAGCACTATATGGCTACTCCTTCTTCCTCTCCAGTTCCGAACTTGGTGGATAGTGCACCAACCACTGCCTCTGCGTAGAATAAAGGAAAGCTCCTCATGGCCAATCCTGATTCCTCTCAAGTTCTAAACTTGGTGGAGAAGTTACATATCACTGCCCCTGCGCAGAACAAAAGAAAGCATCCTATGGCCTCTCCTTATCCTTCCCCAGTCCTGGACTTGGTGGAAAACGCATCTGATCGTGCCTCCGTGCCAATCAATGCAAGAACACTTCAGAGTAGAAACTACATTTCTCTTGGCAGAGAAAATCAATTCGATGCCAGAAAATTAGACTCTACTTGAAGACCATTTCCTACTGCCCATTTGTGCCGCACAAAATGCGCTGGAACAGGGTGCACAGAACATCAGGGCATCTTGCCCACTCCTCATCAAACTGGCCAGTGCCAACCAAATCAGAGCCAGGATCTTCCTACCCTACGCATATCAAGAACATAGTAAGGAAAACTAAGGGTGTCTCAGACAGACAACCAGGTGGCGCATAACTCTGACATTCGCACTTACTTTAACCAGCACAAAACAACATCAACTTCATCAAGTCTCCATCAAGAATAATCTGCGCCACCTACTAAATTGCGTACAGTGAAGGCTTCTCAAATCAAGAATCCTTTCACCGATGCTAATGAACTCAGTACTTCTCTGTACACACAGGGAACAAGGCATCTCAAGAATCGGAACCATGTTTCTAACATAATCAAGGAATATGTACCTCCGACTTCTCCCTATTATGTCACTGTAACCGATCTCTGCAAACTTTTTTACAAAAGCGAAAGATCGCAGGACCATCTCGTCCACTTGTAACTCCACATCAGGAACACCACTGTAATCATCACCATGAAGTAGTGATCAAATGTTGCTGTCAATCAGATAAACGGTCTGTCTTTGACCGTTTGAACTACACTCGGACTCCTGAACTCATTATGGTGGACGAAGATGAATTGCTATATGCTTCGGTCAACATGACATCCCGAAGTACTGGGGATAGAAAACGTCCAAGACGTAATGCATCCCGTAATCCCAGTCAATAATACCTTGATCGTATTTGTGACTCCGACAAAGGGGTCTACAAAAATATAAGGTCAAGAGGCCGAGATCTACTTATTCAAAGGAATCTTTCCACTTCTTGTCTTGGAGATGTCCACGATCAAAGAAATCTTCTTGATTCTGACCAATAAATAATTAGTCAAAGGAATTTTCTTGATTCCGACCAAGAAACAATCGGTCAAAGGAATCTTCTTTTCGACCAAAAATAATTGGTCAAAAGAATCTTCTTGATTCTGACGGAGATCTCCTCAGTCAAAGAAATCTTCCCACACCTCAGCTTGGGGGTAGTTCCTTACATGATTTCGATGCCGATAGTGAGAGCTCCGATTAAACTATTTTTTCTACTAGTTCCTCTTCGATAGCCAGAGAAGTGACTGCCTATGTCACTAATGAAGAATAAGATGCTTCCAGTTTTGGCAATCAGGAGCAGCGGATCGTCGCTTAGAGGCCAACTTGAAAACCATGGCTGAAATGGTTGCAAGTATGCATGCTGTGATCATAGCACAACACACTGTTCCACCGGTTGTGAATCCAATTCCAACCCAAGAACATATAGCAGCATATACACCTGTCAATACTGGTCTGGGAGTATAATCCCCTCTCAATGCAACCATGCCAGCTCAAGCTACTCCAAGTCAGGCTGGTGCTGGGGGTGGTACTTATCATGCGGTTCTGCCTCCTAACACATCAAACCAATCTACTGCTCCTCAAGCATCAGGAGATCCTCTTGAGGCAGTGAAGCTTCTGCGTAATCAGTTCGAATCCTTTAAACAGAAGGATGGTCTACAAAAATTAGGGATTAAACAGCCTTATCCTGTAGAGTGGAAGGAAGTCTCATTTCTACATAAGTACAAGCCACCAACCATTATGCTGTTTAATGGCAGCTCATCTCCAAGTTAGTATCTCAATCATTTCAAGGTTATGAATGATCAGCTCTAACCGAACGATGCACTACTCACTAGAGTATTCGTCGGGTGCTTGGCAGGCGCGACCTATGACTGGTATCGTAGATTGCTAGATGGCTGCATAACATTTTTTTGTAACACCCCTGAATTTTTGGAATTATTTTTTATTATTTATTTGATTTAAATAGGATTGTATGGATTTTATGAATATTTTTAATAAAATAGATATTATTATAGATGACCTTAGCCATGGTTAAGATTTGGAGTACAAGACGACGAAGAATTATGACACGGATAGTGTACTTGTGTGATTTAACTAGTATCCTGCCCATGTTAGGAATGTCATGGTCAGATTGTAGTCTCTTGCATGTTAATAATTCAAATTATGGCACAAGTCATACTTTTATTTAATTAATTAGTTAATAAAGCCTTTATGACTTTTTAGGAGATCTGGTCGCACCAAACCTTCCCAAACCTCTTCCAAGCCAAACACAAACCTATGTAGACATTTTGGCATTAATATATGTTAATAAATATATATATATATATTTTATATTTAATTCAGATTTAATTGTATTTATATAAGATATATTTAATTAGTCTATATTAGGAAAGACCTTTTAATCCTCAATACAATCAATTAGCCAACTCACCAACAACCCAAACAAATCAAAGCGGGCCACCCTTGGCTGACCAAAGCAGCCCTCCCCCATGTATATTCATCTAACATCCCATTAGGAATAGGTTTCTTATTATACTACACGCATGCAACCTAAAAAAAAGTCCATATATAAACCTACTTTTAGCCAAACCCAAACCCAAACTTAATTCTCCCTTCCTCTTCCTCTCCATAGCCGACCAACCCCTCTCCCTCTCCAAATTTTGGCAGCATCTCCTCCATCCAAATCCATCATCTTCATCCCCTCCATCATACAATTCTTTTTCCTTCATAAAAACTCCTTCTTTCATCTTTCTACCATCCAAACTCCACCAAACAAACCCTAAAAACTCCATCTTCTCCATCCAACTATCTAGAGCCATTTCCAACTCCTCCAAACTCATCAAGAGAGGATTATCAAGCAAGGATAGCAATAAAGGTGGGAGCTTTGGCAAGGAGAAGCCTCCACAACCCAACTAGCAAGGACTTTTGGTAAGAAATCCTAATTTTTCCATCTCAAACCTATGCTATAATTCTGTATAAATTCTATTATTAAATCTGTAAAAATAGTATTTTGGTACCCTTTTTTTTTATGTATTTTCACCCAAAAAAGTTTTACGATTTATAGTCGTAATATTCATGCTTCGGTAGGATCAAATTTAACCCCGTTGTGAAAGAACTATAAGTTATTGGTGGTTATTTTCGAAACTAAATTTCATGTGTGTTCATATATAGAAATTAGGATTTTTAAGTATTTTTTCACGAATTTAGCAAATCAAATCTGGTCGAAAGAATTATAGGTCAAAACTAGCTTTTTCGGGTAATCTGTCGACTTAGAATGTTCCAAATTAGTAGCATAACTTAACCCTTGTATTCATGTCTTAATTCTGAGATATAATGTACTATAAATTCTGTATAAAATATATTTTGTGTATTTTAGCTATTTTGAGTAATTGGCGATGTTCAGGACGAGTTTCGGGTAGACTAGCTGACGTAGTAGTCAACTAGTCACATAAATCTTTATAAATCGTAATTCTGAAATTTCAGAGTTAATAATGTAGAAAATAGTTTTAAATATTATTTTTAGGATTTTTGTATGATTTTTAAGTGTGTTATTGACGTGGGGTCATAACCGATTAATTGGAAGGTCGAAAAATCCTAAAACTGTGTTCCGAGGTCTTGTTGGACACGTATGTATGTTATAGAATTTAAGTAGTCCTACGAGATATTTGAATATAGTTAAAGTAGTTTAAAACACTAATTTAATTAATTAAGTTCTGTTATAAGTTTCATAAGTAGTTAAATAAATTATTTAGGAGCATTGGATTCTGGAGGCGTGGACACGGTAGCGAGACTTCATCTTCACATCACGGAACCAGGTAAGTACACCTTGCAAAACTTTACAGTATTTACATCCTCTTTCATATTACTATTCTTTTGTGTCTTACTTGGTTACACATTGCTTCTATTTCTCATGGTCATTTCTAGTTTTACGTGCACGTAGTTTTTACTCATTTTCCATATTACTTTTTTGTCTTTATTATCTTGTTCATGTCTAGTGATAGTACTGTTATGCATGTGCCATATTTTTCTGACCTGTACTTGACTTGGACATGACTAGATAGACTTGGCTTCCTAGTACCTTAGGAGAGAACATTTTATTAGCCATGGCTATACCTCTATTGTTAGTGCCTCTCCGGGCTACGATAGAGAACCTATTATAGGACTGTTAGTGTTATTGCCGAGGCACAATTTTCGATGGAAAATTCTGAAACTGAAATAATTGTAAAGACAACATTTCAAATGCAACACCTTAAAGAAGATGTGCAACAGAGATCCTGGAGGATTCTGAATTACGAGGATCTAAAAAGATTCTACGTAATACACAAAAAATCTAAAGAGACTTTTGTGCAAGCGACTATCGGCAGTAGAGCTTCTAAAAAGAAGTTACTGAAAAAGACAACAGCAGCGATGACAGGCGAGAATGAGATGCTGGGGTGAATGAACCACCGTTGCTCAAAGCTTTATTCGCCCCACACGAGCACGAACAGCTTCCAGGAACCAGCAAGTTCACGAAGAACTTCTGGAACGCTCGTAAGTCAATATTTGAGACTTGAACGGGCTTCCTGGACTTCACAGACTCCCTTAACTCTCTTCTTGGTGCATCTTTCAAAGGAGGCCAAGGGGCTCTATTTATAGAGTGGAGTTGAGACTTCACCTCTTCTCCTATCCGATGTGGGACTAAAATACCAATACTCAAAAATAGAGTTTGATATTTTAGATCATCCCACAATCAGCATAGAAGTGTGCCAGTCCACGCCTACCCCCCGAACACTCCCGTGCATGCACGAGACATCCTGGAGTCCGTGTCCGTGTCCGAGTCCGAGTCCGCACAACAAAAATTAACTTGCATCCTTGTTGGATTTAATCCTTTTTCCTTCTAGGAAAATACTTCCACATGGCACAAACTTGTGCCCCACTACACCTTATGTGCACACCTCAACACAAGCAATGTATTATATTGAGATACTCACCATTTGGTGTAGCCGATGTGGGACTATCTTTTCTAGTCCAAAGGCAAAAACACCAACAGTTAGTGCCTCCCCGGGCTACGATTTTTAGCCATAATTAATATTATATTCTCATGACATGTCACCATCCATAGAGTTTCTTTTCGTGTTATTCTTTCCTCGATTGGTTATTCCTATATTTCTTGCATAAGGTTTACTGTATAGTAGACATGTATATTATATGTCTTGCTAGTCCTTTGAGGACCTGGTGATCTCTCTACGCTTAGTTAGAGACGAGGACTACCCGGAGGTATACGGTTCTGGAGTCGAGGCGGTGACGTACCTTCGCAGGAGGACGAGATAGTGGCTGAAGACTTCTCTTGAGACATGTCTCTTTTAGACTTGATACTTTATTTTCTTCTTTTTTCAGTGGACATGTAGTTGATTATTTATTTCTTTATACTGTGGTTTCGGGATGTCGTACCCACACAGTTATTATTTCTATTTCATGTTGGACAGATCTTTCTCATTAGTATCATTTTTTTGGACTTGATGTCTCGTGTCTTATTTTTTGTGTGGATGAGATTAGCTGTGTACCTGTGACTTGTATTATATTCCTGAATTATTATCATGATTTATAGCTTAACATTTCACTAATGGACTTACTTTGAGATTTGTCCCATTGGTGAAGTGTTGCTAGCATGTACCGTATCCTGGTCCTATACGTATTTTGGGAATAGGGCGTTACATATTTTTGTGGTGGCCCATGCAGGTCTACGTTAATCACTTCGGTTACGTTACTGTACCGACGTGTGCCTGCGAATATGATAGAAAGGACCCATATGAACTCATCCACATACTTGATCTCCTTCTTTGATTACATTTTTGAACTCTCGTTTGATTGCCTTGAATTGCATCTTGCTTGATTCCTTTCCTACCGCGAGTCTTATTTCTCGTGCGATAGAATTTAGGAAGATGACTCGTCCTAGGTATATATGCTCTATTAATTCAGTTACACTATTAGTTAAACTCTTGAAAGTTGGGTATAAACCCTCACAAAGTAGCTTCCAATGTCCTTATGACCCAATTAATGAAGTATAATTGAAAGACACTGAATATAAGATAGTGTAGAAGGATAGGCTTACCTAGACTCTAGAGTCTTAGAGGCCCATACCCCAATTGGATGACCAAACCCTTAGACAAAATGATAGTAGGGAAACTGTAGAGACACAAACACCGGACGAGTCTTAGACCTTGATAAACTTGAACTACTTGTGCTTTCTTTCAAATCATATTCTCGTATACTTATATTATTTGACTATCTTGACTGATGCTGCTATTATAGCCTATTTTTGTAAGCTTATTCTTTATTGAGCTTGTTTAGGACATATGTTTTATTGGGGACGTCCACTAACATATTGTCTATTTAGAATCAGGGCATTATGTTCTGATCAACCTAGTGCACTTGGTTTGCTCTTCTTATGGTTATTCTACGTGGATTGAGATATAGTTAATAAATACTTGCCCTCTAGGATTTTATCCACAACTGCCTTAATAACTCTCTTTTTTCGAACTATTCAATCACCTTTGAAACCTCGCAATTGTATTCGATCCTTGAACTCTCTATTATTTTATGTACACTATTCTAGGAAGACAAACCCTTGTGTTTGAGGGAGGGTATTCGCGTGGACCGCTTCCCGACCAGGCGATGCAGTTTGTGCAAGCTAGACAGCAGGCAGGAGAACAACGACCAAGACAGGCCTTTGCCATGAGGATTGAAGATAGAACAACGACACAAGAGGCAACGGAAGGTAATAACTTAATTTTGTGTTAATATAGAAGTAGATTATTAGTTTACGCTAGTTTGGTGCATGTTTTCTTAGGAATAACCATAGAGACAAAGCACATTTAAGAGACATCTTAGAACCATAGACATATTTTTCTTTACCTTAGTGAGTTATTTTAATTTCGAGGACAAAATTCTTTTAAGGGGGGTAGAATATAACACCCCTGAATTTTTAGAATTATTTTTTATTATTTATTTGATTTAAATAGGATTTTATGGAATTTATGAATATTTTTGATTAAATAGTTATTATTATAGATGACCTTAGCCATGGTTAAGATTTGGAGTATAAGACGACTAAGAATTGTGACACGGATAGTGTACTTGTGTGTTTTAACTAGTATCCTAGCCATGTTAGAAATGTCATGGTCATATTGTAGTCTCTTGCATGTTAACAATTCAAATTATGACACAAGTCATACTTTTATTTAATTAATTAGTTAATAAAGCCTTTATGACTTTTTAGGAGATCCGCTCGCACCAAACCTTCCCAAACCTCTTCCAAGCCAAACCCAAACCTATATAGACATTTTGGCATTAATATATATTAATATATATATATATATATATATATATATATATATATATATATTATATTTAATTCAGATTTAATTGTATTTATATAAGATAGATTTAATTAGTCTATATTAGGAAAGACCTTTTAATTCTCAATCCAATCAATTAGCCAACTCACCAACAACCCAAACAAATCAAAGGGGGCCACCCTTGGCTGACCAAAACAGCCCTCCCTCATATATATTTAGCCAACATCCCATTAGGAATAGGTTTCCTATTATACTACATGCATGCAACCCAAAAAAAGCCCATATATAAACCTACTTTTAGCCAAACCCAAACCCTAACTTAATTCTCCCTTCCTCTTCCTCTCCATAGCCAATCAACCCCTCTCTCTCTCCAAATTTTGGCAGCACCTCCTGCATCCAAACCCATCATCTTCATCCCCTCCATCATACAATTCTTTCTCTTCCATAAAAACTTCTTCTTTCATCTTTCTTTCATCCAAACACCACCAAACAAACCCTAAAAACTCCATCTTCTCCATCCAACTATCTAGAGCCATTGCCAACTCCTCCAAACTCACCAAGAGAGGATTAGCAAGTAAGGATAGCAATAAAGTCGGGAGCTTTGGCAAGGAGAAGCCTCCACAACCCAACTAGCAAGGACTTTTGGTAAGAAATCTTAATTTTTTCATCTCAAATCTATGCTATAATTCTGTAGAAATTCTATTATTAAATCTGTAAAAATAGTATTTTGGTACCTTTTGTTATGTATTTTCACTCATAAAAGTTTTATTATTTATAGTCGTAATATTCATGTTTCGGTAGGATCAAATTTAACCCCATTGTGAAGGAACTATAAGTTATTGGTGGTTATTTTTGAAACTGAATTTTATGTGTGTTCATATATAGAAATTAGGATTTTTAAGTATTTTTCCATTAATTTAGCAACCTAAATCTGGTCGAAAAAATTATAGGTCAAAACTAGCTTTTTCGAGTAATCTGCCGACTTAGAATGTTCCAAATTAGTAGCATAACTTAACTCTTGTATTCATGTCTTAATTATGAGATATAACATACTATAAATTCTGTATAAATTATATTTTGAGTATTTTAGCTATTTTAAGTAATTGGCCATGTTCGAGACGAGTTTCGGGTAGACTAGCTGACGTAGTAGTCAACTAGTAACATAATTCTTTATAAATCGTAATTCTAGAATTTTAGAGTTAAAACTGTAGAAAATAGTTTTAAATATTATTTTTAGGAATTTTCTATGATTTTTAAATGTGTTATTGACGTGGGGACATAACCGATTAATTGGAAGGTCGAAAATCCTAAAACTGTGTTCCGAGGTCTCGTTGGACACGTATGTATGTTATACAATTTAAGTAGTCCTACGAGATATTTCAATATAGTTAAAGTAGTTTAAAACACTAATTTAATTAATTAAGTTCTGTTATAAGTTTCATAAGTAGTTAAATAAATTATTTAACTACTGTTATGCCTGTGCCATGTTTTTTTGACCTGTTTGACCTGTACTTGACTTGGACATGACTAGATAGACTTGGCTTCCTAGTACCTTAGGAGAGAACATTTTATTACCCGTGGCTATACCTCTATTGTTAGTGCCTCCCCGGGCTACGATAGAGAACCTGTTATAGGACTGTTATTGCCTCCCCGGGCTACGGTTTTTAGCCATGATTAATATTATATTCTCATGACATGTCACCATCCATAGAGTTTCTTTTCGTGTTATTCTTTCCTCCATTGGTTATTGGGAAAACTATACTTTTGGTCACTGAATGTTTGTCTGACCCAAGTTTTAGTCACTCAGAGATATTTTCCAAAAATTTAGTCACTGAATGTTTGGACGTCCAAAAAAATGGTCACTCTGTTAAATTGTTGTTTGTTTTACTAACAATTTTTTTTGACATGGCATGTTATGTGTCATGTCAGTCGTTAAGTATGATGTGGCACATTCACGTGGGCTATTATTGTGTTTTATTTTTCAAAAAATTCGTTGTGTATTAAGTTTCTTTAAAAAAATAAAAAATAAAATACCATGTCATAAACATTGAAATATGGCACATAAATAAAACCCAAAAATAGCCAACGTGGATGTGCCACGTCATACTTAACGACTGACATGGCACATAACATGCCATGTCAACAAAAATCGTTAATAAAAGAAACAAAAATTTAACATAGTGACCATTTTTTTGGAAGACCAAACTTTCAATGACTAAACTTTTGGAAAATATCTTTGGGTGACTAAAACTTTGGTTAGACAAACATTCAGTGACCAAAAGTATAGTTTTCCCATTGGTTATTCATATATTTCTTGCATGAGGTTTACTGTATAGTAGGCATGTATATTATGTGTCTTGCTAGTGCTCTGAGGACATGGTGATCTCTCCAGGCTTAGTTGGAGACGAGGACTACCCGGAGATATACGGTTCTGGAGTCGAGACTGGTGACGTACCTTCGCAGGAGGACGAGTTAGTGGCTGAAGACTTCTCTTGAGACATGTCTCTTTTAGACTTGATACTTTATTTTCTTCCTTTTTCAGAGGACATGTAGTTGATTATTTATTTTTTTATATTGTGGGTTCGGGATGTCTTACCCGCACAGTTATTATTTCTATTTCATGTTGGTCATATCTTTCTCATTAGTATCATTTTATTGGACTTGATATCTCGTGTCTTATTTTATGTGTGGATGAGATTAGCTGTGTACCTGTGACTTGTATTGTATTCCTGGGTTGTTATCATGATTTACAGCTTAAGCATTTCGCTAATGGGCTTACTTTGAGATTTGGTCCATTGGTGAAGTGTTGCTGGCATGTATCGTATCCTGGTCCTATACGTATTTTAGGATTGGGGCGTTACACTTTTGCAGGATTGAAGCAAATGTTCCTGGAACGATTCTATGAGAAAACAAACAACATGACCATGTCGTCACTCATCAAGATCAAACAATGACCTAATGAAACTACTGAACGTTTCATAGAGAGCTTCCGTCGTGAGGCACTCAAAGTGCCTCTGGGTACTCCAGATGCATTGACTATAGATACATGCAAGTCAAACTTATTACCTATAGTAACCATGTGGACTAGACCCACACAATTTCAAGATTGGGCCTCCGTCATAGTAAGTGCCAGGGCAGCCGAGGATAGTGCTGATAAATTCAAACAACTAGGCATCCAGATGCCTAATCTTGACAAAGATGAACACTCTACAACCATCAGCGGTGGTTGTCAGAATAACCACGAAGGCAAAGAAGCTTTAGCCATCAACGTGGGTCAATCAACACCTACCGCGACGACACCCCCACAGAAAGCACCATGTCTTAAGGAGGAATATTCCTTTGACGAGGACGACATTATGAGCATATTTGATTGTCTGATCAAAAGCAACAAACTTCAACTTTCCGAAGCTAAACGGCTAGATGAAGTAGGTAAACTGACAATCCAAAATATTGTGTGTATCACAGGTTCTTGGGACATCCAACCAGGGCATGTTACGTACTCAAAGGGAAGATCCAAGAACTGATCAACGCCAAGGCAATCACTCTCCAGCAAGATGAAAAGACGGTGACTGCTAATATCGTCTCTCTGTAATTCAGCAACTTTTCTGCTCAATTAGTACAAGACAGAGTCGTCCCTATTCCAAAAGCTACCTTAGAGATCGCCAACCTTCTGCCAGCACGAAACGACGGTCTCGTCCCGCTGTCAACTGATAAAGGGGAGATCATGTGGATTCATCCCGATTTGGTTGCTGACTTTGAATCAAAGACACCTACTTCCTCTACCAAGTCAAGAAAGGTAGCATGCTTTGAACTATCTGGAAAACCGTTCCGGTGTCGCGTGCTTTGAACTATCTGAAAAACAGAAAACTGTCAAAATGTCCTAAACCTAAAACAAGTGTTTATAGAATATCAATATACCCGATGTACCAAATTTCCTATGTTGTGATCAAATTTCCCTAGTTTAAATTAAGTCTCCCAATAGTACTCTAATACCTAGGTACTATTAGGATAGACCTGTATAGGCCACCACTAAAAACATGTCACGACCCGCTCTCGAATAATCGAACACGAGTCGGACACGCCCAGCCTACGTTGGAAGACTCAACGTAGTAAGCTATACCAAGCTAGGGAAACTAACAAGTCAATATAAATAAGTACAAATCACAGCATCTATAAACGATCCTAGAAAGATCACCATAATCCATAAGTCCATATAACGTAAAGGTACCAGAGTCAACAGGAATAAAATACGCTATGAACTCTAAGAAAACAATATCTAGGAGTAAAGCTAAACATTCTAAACCTGAAGCCTCTAGCTAAGTCATGTCTCCATCCTGCTCAGCTAAGACCTTGGGCTCTGGCCCATAAGGTAGAATAATATCCTGCAAGTACACCTGCAACATATCCAGTCAGGAGCGGAGCAAAGTACAATTCTAGGTAATGAACAAGTACAACATGAGATAGAAATGAGCACAGGATACAAGAGAATATAAAGTACAGGAAATAAGAACATGAATGCTAAAAAGAAAATACAAGAAGTATAGGGAACATGAAAACCTGAATATAAAATGTACACGGAACCTAACATGTGCAATATATCGAAATACATTCAGAATGTGTGATCGGCTTGGGTAGAACAGGGAACATGGCACAGGCATGAAGGTACGGCTTAGGACCCGCGTGCACGATACGAGGCCTAAGCTATTCACATGAATTGTAACTCGGGTTTGATCACACATCTGTAGTATTTTTTCTTCCCAGACACAAGTAAAGTACATGGAACATGAATCAAGAGTACAAGACCATATCGTGTAATATCGTGTCCAAGATGACAAGTACAAGATATGAATGTAAATGCACAAGACCATATAATGTCCTTGCCTTGCTCCGGGAAAGTATGAGTAGTGAATGGAGCTGTATGTCCTCCTGTTTAGTAGGTACAATTTGGTTAAATACAAATAATTAGTCACTAGATATATTAATGCTAATTCCTATGGACCTAGCTAACTAACTTCTAGCTAATATGCACTCAGACTTACAAGCCTCATAATTACTTGGCTAACATTCTAGTGGTAGGTATTACCTAAATAGTATAGTTTGACTAAAAAAGGAAATACTATGAATATCTACAATAGTAGTCATAAGGTTACCATAAATTTATACAGTAGACTAACTCTAATCAAGTAATTACATAGCCAACATTTGACCATGCCCTAGCCAAAACCTCCACTAACCAAAATTTCCATCTGTTAAGCAATCAGTATCCAAATCAAGCTTGTTTAAATAACCATCCAGTTAAGAAAATCATACAAGTTTACTCATAAGATAGAGTTTAATATAATTATTGAATGACTATTATGTAATGGAGTGGCACATAGTGAATTGAACTAAGGATTGTTAACTGACATAGATCTTTCATTCCTGATACTCAGTCTTTAGTTTCTGAATGGTCTAATCTTTTAAAAGAGAGCTTTATTATCCCACAGTCATCTGTATCAGTAAATACTGATACTTCTCAATCAAATTAGCTTGTAGCTACTGCCAAAACCTAAATGTACAGCTTAGCAACTTCCCTATACACGACCATGAGGTTACATGCACAGTATGATTCGAGTCTGAACCTCTTTGTTCAAAGGAATTTCCCTGCGGTAGTGAACAATATCCTTGCTAGTCTAAACCGATACCTCTGATACATGTTTTCCATACTAGATTCACCTGCAAGTAACACATCAACCACAACTCTGCATTTATATTCAACTCTGAATGTACTCTACCAAAACACATAAACTACAACCCTGTCCAACTCAGGAATCCACCTGCATATACTACATTTCAAATCCCAATTCTTGCTATTAACTCCAAGGCAACCTGAAGACAACCACAACTAACATAACGGCTACCAAGCCCAAATAATTCCTAGGTTCAGAGCCTCCAACATATATAAACCAATTCAATTGAATCTCAATAATTACTTCTAAAACAAGTTGAAAGTTTAGAGAAGAAAATATATATATACAACCAAAGAAAAAATATATATAACCCCATCGAATGCAAATTAATAAAGGAAAATTCTACTGTATTCAACTCAGAAGAGTCTTGGCTCAACTCAGGTCTTCCGAAACACAACCCATGCACATGGACACGAACAGCTCGGGCACGCTACTGAGCTTCCACTCCAAACCAACTATTAAACTTAGATCTACAAGAATTTAGCCATGGAAAGCAGAAATGTCGAGTATTAAAGTAAGTTAAAATGCTGTAAGGAAGAGGATGAAGCAATAAAGTTGGAGTTCCTCCATGAAGCAAGTTGCACTTGCCTAGACCTCTCTCTCTCTCTCTGGTAGGTGAAGAAGTAAATGGAAGAAGAAGAAAAGGTTAATGAAGAGAGAGAAGGAAGAATGGGTTAATAAATGGTTGTGGTGGTAGGTAGGGGGTTCACCCCTTGGTCCATGATGAACCAATAGCAATCCCAAACCGAACCAAGCCAACCCGAACCAAAAATAAACCAAGCCAGGAAGGAAACTAAGCAAGGAAATCATGCAATACAAGATAAAATACGTACACATATTCCAAAATACGTAATACGAACCACAGGCATTACAACTCTATCCACCTTAAAAAAATTTCGTCCTCGGAATTTAATTAAGAGGCTAGAGAGACGAGGACAAGCTATATTAATCCACAAGCAAGCTATAACTAGGCAGGCAATCACTCATTCAAGCAAGGAATCAAAGGCATGAGGCATAAGGAAGACATTATACTTCACGAGTCAAACAAGTCGGGATACCGCGATCGGATGTCATCCTCACGCTCCCAATTTGACTCACCCAAAGAGTGATGACCCCAAACAACTCGGACTAACTTGATAGTCTTGTTCTTGAGTGTCTTCTCTCTCTGGTCCAATATAGACACAGGCCTCTCCTCATACGAAAGGTTGGTACCAACAACCAATTCCGAATGATCTAGGATGTGGCTCGGGTCCGGGATATGCCGTCGTAATTGGGATACATGGAACACATCATGCACCTCGCTTAGCGACGGCGGAAGAGCGAGACGATATGATACATCTCCTACTCGTTCCAGAATATCGAACGGCCCTATATACCTAAGACTAAGCTTTCTTCGTACGCCGAAATGAATGATGCCACGGTTAGGCAAAATCCTCAGAAATACATGGTCGCCGACAGAAAACTCGAGAGGGCACCGATGAGAATCGGTCCAATGGCGCTGGCGAACTTGGGCAACTCGAAGATGATCCCTGACTCTTCTGATCACTTCAACTGTCTGGGCAATCATTTTTGGATCGAGCATCTGCCTCTCTCCGACATCATCCCATGCTAGCGGGGATCTGCACTTCCTACCATACAGTGCCTCGAACGGTGCCATCTGGATACTGGCTTGGAAGCTGTTGTTATACGAAAATTCTACCAGGTGCAAGTGATCTTTCCACGAACCACCGAAGTCAAGTGTACAGGACCGCAACATGTCTTCAAGAGTCTGGATCGTACGCTCTGACTGACCATCTGTCTGCGGATGATATGCTGAACTGAACTAGAGATGAGTTCCCAAACTCTCTTGCAGGCTACGCCAAAAGTGCGACATAAATCTTGAATCTCGGTCCGAGGTGATACTGATTGGCACCCCGTGCAACCGGACAATCTGCCTGAGGTACATCTCTGCTAACTGAGCTGTCGACTGACCAACTCTGAACGGGAGGAAGTGAGCTACCTTCGTGAGCCTGTCAACTATAACCCAAATAGCATCTCGACCAGCTGGGGATCTAGGTAATCCGGTCATAAAATCCATGGTCACATGTTTTTATTTCCATTCTGGAATCGGCAAAGGCTGAAGAAGTCCAGCGGGCCTCTGATGTTCAGCTTTAACTTGTTGGCAGACCAAACACTAAGAGACAAACCGGGCTATCTCCCTCTTCATGCCATTCCACCAAAAGTGCTGACGGATATCACGGTACATCTTCGTACCGCCCGGATGAATGGAATATTGAGAACTGTGGGCCTCTGCCATGATTTCCTGTCTGATATCTCCACTGGGTACACAAAGACGCTTACCATGCCTAAGTGTACCGTCTTCATAAATGCATAACTCTGGTCTTCGTCCTGTCTCACACTCTGCCCTGAGTCGCTGAAGCTTGGAATCTGCTGACTGCGCCATCCGGATCCTCTCGACTATAGTAGACTGAACTTGCATACTGGCCAACAATGCTACACTGGAAGGGAGAACAACTTCAATACCCATCTTCTGAAGATCTGCTAACAGCTCTGGTTGCGCTATTAGGAAATAAGCTCCGGCTCTCCTGCTCAATGCATCTGCAACGACGTTGGCCTTCCCGGGATGATACTGCAGGTTGACATCATAATCTACAAGAAGCTTCAGCCACCTCCTCTGACGCATGTTAAGATCCTTCTGGGTAAAAACATACTTCAGGCTCTTATGGTCGGAAAAATCTCCACCCTATCTCCGTACAAGTAGTGCCTCCACAACTTAAGTGCAAACACTAATGCTGCCAGCTCCAAGCCATGGGTTGGGTAATTCCTCTCATGATCACGAAGTTGTCGTGATGCATAAGCTATTACCTTCCCATGCTGTATCAGAACACATCCTAAACCTCTGCCCGAAGCATCACAATACACTGAGAATCCTCCAGTTCCATCTGGAAGCGCGAGAATGGGAGCCGTCATCAAGCCTCGCTTCAACTGTTCAAAAGAACTCTGACACTCTGCTGTCCAAGCAAACTGTGCATCCTTGTGGGTCAATTGGGTCAATGGCGCTGAAATCCGAGCAAAATCTGAAACAAACCGCCGGTAGTAGTCGGCCAATCCAAGAAAACTACGGACTTCTGCAACGGTGCTGGGTACCGGCCATGACTCAATAGCCATAATGTTCTGGGGATCCACTTCTACTCCTCCTCTGGTGATGATGTGACCCAAGTACGAAATGCGATCGAGCCAGAACTCGCATTTACTAAACTTGGCATACAACTTGTGTTCCCTGAGAATCTGAAGAACCACACGGAGATGCTGCTCATGCTCCGCCTCACTCTTGCTGTAGACCAGGATGTCATCCAAGAATACAATCACAAACTGATCCAAGTAAGGCATGAAGATGCGATTCATGAGATCCATGAATACCGCTGGCACATTGGTCGCTCTAAATGGCATTACTAGGAACTCCCAATGCCCATACCTCGATCTAAAAGCTGTCTTCGGGATGTCCTGCTCTCTGACTCTGATCTGATGATATCCTGAGCGCAAGTCTATCTTCGAGAATACTGCTGCCCCTTTGAGCTGATCAAACAAGTCATCTATCCTCGGGAGAGGGTATCTGTTCTTGATTGTCACTGAGTTCAAGGTACGATAATCAACACATAACCTGGACGTACCGTTCTTCTTTTTCACAAGAAGCATCGGGGCTCTCCAAGGCGATCCACTAGTACGAATGAATCCCTTGGTTCGAAGTTCTTCAATCATCTAGTACAATATCTCTAACTCTGAAGGCGCCATCCTGTAGACTCTCTCTGATACTGGGGCTGTCCCAGGAATCAAGTCGATGGTGAACTCGATCTCCCGCTCTGGCGGCATACCTGGAAGCTCCTCTGGGAAAACATCTGGAAACTCTTCGACTATCCGGGGCAACTGCACTGCTGCTACTGCCATCTGCAATACTGGAGGAGAAGGCTCAACTTCGCCGCGGGAAAAGGAAAACTCTGGCTCGCCTGGAATGCTAAAAACAATCCTACCAATATGGCAGTCTATTCTAGCATACTGGTTCCTCAACCAATCCATCCCTAGGACCACATCATAATCGGCCATCGGGAATTCTATTAATCTAGCAGAAAATTCCTTACCGCTAACTACGATCCGACACGAGGAAAACACCCTATCGACTCCCATAAGTCCGTTACCAGTAAGTATATTAAGCCTTATCGATAATGACTCGGGCTCCAATCCTATCCGTGTCGCGAATCGTGCAGACATAAAAGAATATGATGCACCAGAATCAAATAAAGCTGAAGCTGGAAAGGAGTTGACGAGAATAGTACCTGCCACTACCTCTCCTGGTGCCAATCCTTCCTTTGCGGTTATCACCATAGCCAGACCATGCCCTCGGGGTACTGGTTCCCTCTACTGAAATCCTCGCTGCCTATTCTGACTCTGGACTTGGGCCTGAGTATGCTGCTGGGGGTTCTGCTGCTGGAACATCTGGGATTGAGGCGGCAAGGGCCTCGGCAATGGATACTGCTGCTGCTGGACCGGAGCTGGTCCCCTTACCGAAGAGCTAGAAAGGTTGGACGATGATGAACCACCCCTATTTGGGCAGGATCCAACCCTATGGTCTGCTGCTCCACAAGCCAGACACAATCCCTGTGCCCTGCGGCACTCTGCCACTACATGGCCTGGCTTCCCACAATGAGAACATCCCACTGCGGAAGTCTGCTTCTGCTTCTGCTGCTGCTGCTGAGGGTACGTCGGGGCTGAATGCTGAACCGACGTTACTGAGGCCGCTCGCCTCGGAGCTCCAATAGTCAAAGCCCTGGCTGTCGGGGCTGGGGCTGAAGAATGATTCATCTGGCCGTGGGATCTCTTCCGACCTCCGGCCCTATCCACAATCCTCTGGGAGGTATACTCATGCCTCCTAGCTGCTCTCAAGACTGCATCAAAAGTCTAATGCTCAAACTGCTCAATCGCCAATAGAATCTCCAGGTAAAGCCCCTGCTGAAATCGCTGGGCTCTATCATACTCGGTTGCCACCAAGGTGGGAGCAAACCGACTGAGTCTCGAAAACTCGGCCGCATATCCATCGACCGTCCTGTCCATCTGCTTCAGATTGGTGAACCTCGTCTGTAGATCGTACCGAGCTACAGCATCAAAATACTTGGTCTGGAATCTCTCTCTAAATACTGTCCAAGCAATGGGTGCTGCTAATCCAACGGCCTGAGCCGCCCACCAGCTGCGGGCAAGATCTAATAACTGTAGGCGCACCACGGCTACCTTCTCGTTCTCTGGGGTCCTGGCTGCTTCTAGAATCACCTCTGTGTCCTGAAGCCAGGCATCTGCTGTGATAGCATCTTCACTACCGTCGAAGAAGGGAGGGTTCACGCGCTTGAAGCTGTTGGCCGTGCTGTTACCCTGATGACCTCCTCTGGTCAGAGCATCCGTCACTGCCTGGTGCAAGGCGTCTCCACGACGATCTTAGGAAGCTATCAAGGTCCTGACGAGTCCTACCAAAGTGCCATCATCAGGCTCGGCAGGCTGAACTGGCTGGACTGGTGGCTCTCCGTCAGAAGGCACGACTCTGGAGGCTACTCCGGAATGCTGGGCTTGATCCCCGGGTTGCTACTGATCTACGGGAAATACTTCGCCTTGCTGACCGACAGGTCCAGGAATAATGCCGCTGAAGAAGACGACATGGGGAACAATAAGGAAGGACCAAGACAGATCAACGATACAAGCATATGATCAGGACAAGAATCCAGGGATTCAGAAGATACAAGCAGAGATCAAGGGTGAATACTGATTGAGACATCTATTTGATAAACCCTCACATATCTTGATTTACAAGACCTGCATGGGCCACCACTTAAACCATGTCACTCCCCAGAACCAGAATACTGGAGAGCGGAGGCAGACACAGCCAGCTACGTATATTGAAGTACAACACACCTTGCTATACGGTCACAGCTGTCTAGATACATGAGGGTTTAACTACAAGCCAACAGTCTCTTAAGGTCATGAACAAGCCTAGTGTCTCAATCACAAGCAAGTAAGTAAATATTACAAGATGTAAGATCACCAAATATACAATAGTAAGGCGTCCCAAATATTACATATTCAGCTGATCATGAAGCTAGTCGTTACAAAATGTCAGGACTAGCAAGAGTTTAGTCATACATGATCAACCCTAGGATCCGTCAATCATGTTACAGCACGTAGGCAGACAGTAAGTAAGTGCAATCGAGATAAACAGGTGCTCGTCGGCTAAACGCCTCAAAAGAATTATCTTTACAATAAAGTGGGAGATCAAAATAAACCCACTCGTTGCCCTGGTTACGTCTAGTCGCCACCATCGGACTGGAAAGTCGGTAGATCCTCTGGAGCTGCTCCAAAATTTGGCCATACAAAACCAGCTGGGTCAGACCCCAAAAAGAGCAAGTGCCACAAAGGAAGCTTCACTTAGGAACTACAACCAACAATTAGCACAGAAAATAATAATATATAGTAAACTGGTGAAATATAACATCACGAGGATATACGGTAAGATAACCATGGGACCATTCAGATAACCAGGTTACAATCCTTAAACCAAACAAGGACCGGGATTGTAACCCTTCATCTGAACCGAACTTGGTTTTTTCCATATATCAGCAAGATAACATAAGAAAATCAGGATATGCAATAATCTATACCGGATCAAGGCAAGACTAGACTGATTATTCCTCATTCAACAATCACGACCAAGCAATAAGTACGGCTTGATACTTTAACTAACTAGGGTTATCACAGGCCTAGTTACTAGCAAGATGCAGTGAGATTATTCCACAGCCACAAGCCCTGCAGACCATCCAGGTTACCCGGGTTAAAAGATTTATAGTTGAATTCAGGTGGGTACATCGTCCAGGAAACGAATGTACCCTTAGGTAGCTTGAAGGGTGCAACACATGACAGTGTGCTGGAAATGTGCCCTACTCGACGGCAGGCTACAGATCCCAAGGTGCGCCCAGGTAACGAGATTGCCTGTAGCTGGGAGATCTCTTCATGACTAATGTATTAATCTAGTTTTTAGCCTTAGTCCATTTCAGTAGGTACTCCTGACCGTGGTACTCAGGAGTCCCCTCCTAGACATGATGTAAGACAGGACTGGATTATTTGTACAAGCACAATCGCCCACGGTGTCCGGATTAATTATACAGGTCATGTCATGTCAGGTAGCCGTCGTAACAGCTTATCAAGATATATCATGTCAGGTTATCATGTCAATTTTACTGGTCAAGAGTGCGGCACGACGGGCTACTATCAGGTCATTCTAGTTCCTTGTCACACCATGTCATGTACAATTGTCATTCCAATCATGTCAATCAAATCGTGATTTATCAAGTTCAGGACAAAAGGCGTAAGGATATAAAATAGGCGTAAAAATATACAATAAAGGGGTTACGAGACATGGGCAAATAATAAAAACACAGGGCTATAGGGAGCCATGCGGCTCAGGCACATGCGGCCAGGAATGATCTCATGCGGCTAGGAAGAGAACAGCCCATGCGGCTCAATAGGGTCAGGCGCATGCGGCCAAGGAGAGAATCCATGCGGCAGCAGCTCATGCGGCTGAGGGTCCAAAGCTCATGCGGCTAAGGGAGGGCGCATGCGGCTCAAGAAGAAGTTCTCATGCGGCTGGGTCAAGTAAAGTCCCATGCGGCCAACAGGGAGAGAAGGCGCATGAGACTAAGTCAGAGCATTCTTGCGGCTGAAAGAAGCGGGGTCCTCATGCGGCTAAGGGAGGGCGCATACGGCTAAACGGGTAACGTCTCATGCGGCTCAAGAAGTGCAGAGTATATGCGGCTGGGGATTGAGCGAGTTATGCGGCTAAATGAGTTCGACTCTCATGCGGCTCAAGAACTTCCAGTCATGCGGCTGAAGAGAACACTTGCCGCATGAATTATCCATGCGGTCAAGTCAAGCACAGTTCATCTTCTCCAAAATCCCAAGAAGAAGAACGCCATGAGAGCCAAGTTCTCAAGCTCCATAACTCCATCATCCGGAGCCAAAATCTGAACTTCCATAGGTCAAAATGGGGTAGAACGAAAGCCTCTACAACATAGAACCATCCAAACTCAGAAGTAACAAGATTAAGTAGATCAAAACCCAAGAAATTCGAAAATAATATAAACTTAGATCTACAAGAATTTAGCCATGGAAAGCGGAAATGCCAAGTATTAAAGTAAGTTAAAATACTGTAAGGAAGAGGATGAAGCAATAAAGTTGGAGTTCCTCCATGAAGCAAGTTGCACTTGCCTAGACCTCTCTCCCTCTCTCTCTGGTAGGTGAAGAAGTAAATAGAAGAAGAAGAAAAGGTTAATGAAGAGAGAGAAGGAAGAATGGGTTAATAAATGGTTGTGGTGGTAGGTAGGAGGTTCACCCTTTGGTCCATGATGAACCAATAGCAATCCCAAACCAAACCAAGCCAACCCGAACCAAAAATAAACCAAGCCAGGAAGGAAACTAAGCAAAAAAATCATGCAATACAAGATAAAATACGTACACGTATTCCAAAATACGTAATACGAACCACTGGCATTACAGGGTACGTCCAGCCTGCGTCGTAGTGTCGGCGGTAGAACGCTGTCCTAGGTCAATCATCTAATAATATATGCTACCTGTACAGTATATACTCCGAATGGAGGTGACATAACAGAATACAGTCTCAATCACATCTAAGGTAGAATGCGATAAGATAGATAGATATGAAATAGATCCACAAGAAGATACAACAGATAGAAGGAGATACAACAGATAGAAGTCTAAGTGTCTAAGATATCACAATCCAAAAAATATCTGAAATCTCAAATACAGTAATCCAGGGTGAAAATAAGTACAATTAAAAATCACTAATCTAAACTAATGGTGTGTCATCCACTGCTAATGGATCCTGCTGGAGATCCAAGTCACAGCAATCCTCTAGGGTAGTCCCATGGTAAGTGGTACAAGGTTCCTCATCATCCTCTGTAAAAATTTTAACAGGTCCAGTCGGGACAGGAGCGAGCACAATACATCTCAACAAATCATAATAGGTTAGGAAATCTAATCATGCTACAGAGTAAGATACATGAAACTAAAGAACAACATAATGTAAAAGAGAGACTGTAAGTAAATAGCTACAATATATAAGAGAACTAATCAGTGCTAGTGATTCAGAGTACAAGATGAACATGTGAACAGCTGGAGGGTGATTCATGACTATACTAAAGAGGTGATTCATGACTATACTACTTTGGAATTATTCATATGCTCAGTTTCTACTCCCCCATCCCCAATCAATACATAAGGATCCAGTCAAGTTACGTTAAGATTCATGACTATACTGCTGGCCCATAAATTCATGAATAGATTCGTGAAGGATCTGTGATTCATGAGAGTACAGGAATCACAAGCTGATACATGAAGATTCATGATAACAGAAGTATGAGATACATGATGTAAGTGAAACACACGAGACATGAATATCTAATGCTCCCGAGGGGGATAACATCTCATAAAGGGATCCATATAGTACTAATCCGTGTTACCAACGTGTCATCATCAAGTAAAGTAATCTAAAGCAGGAATATAATCCTAAACAAGATATAAAATGATCAGAGAATGTACTCGCCTGATATCTGTATGTCTGAAGAGAATATACTGTCTGAAGAGTGGTGTCTGGCTCCTATAGAACAGTACAAGTCACTACATGTCCAAAATAGTACAATAGACTGCTACAATGTATTCTACATGATGTTTGGGCCAATTTAGGCTAAAGTCATCCCTTGGTCAACTCTAGTCAACTACACTAGTCAAACTAGGTCAACTAGGTCAAGTCCTAGCCCAAACAAGTCTAACAAGTCTCACTAGGCCTAACCAAGCCTAGGCTAGCACTCACACAATCACAAGGCAATGTGAACCACAACAATGCATAATATAAAATAGATACTATATATAAATACATATATTCATACATACATGCATATCCACATTACATACATATTTATATATATAGGCATATGTTACATCATGCATATTTACATAGTTACATAGATATATACATTCATGCACATTTACATACATACTTTTATACATTATATATGTTAACATTCATTATAATGCATTATATTTTACTTATACCTTTGATTGATTTATTCATTCATATATGACATTCATTCATGCATTTATACATTCATTCATTCATGTTATCACTATATACATACTTACATGCATCTATACATTATATACATTATATACAACATGTAAAAATAGAAGAGGGAAAAAGGAGAAAAATTGAAATGCAAAGGAAAAGGAAGAAAAAATGTAAGAAAAAGGGAAAACAGTGGACATATACATCCTTGCATCATATATTCTACATTACCATACATGCTATCATTATATATTGTATTACATTATATATACATTATGCATTCATATCTATCATTACATGTATACCTTGCATTCATGTCTAGCATTCATTATATACTTTCATGCATACATTGTATATCATTCTTTCATTCATGCATTGCTTAAATAAATTACATTGATTGCATTCCTATATGCTTGCATTCAACCATATATATACATTAATGTAAAGAGGATACATATCATATATATATATATATATATATATATATATATATATATATCATTTTATTTCATCTAACATATTATGCATTACATACTCAACATTCATTTAATATCCATACTACATAGGCTCATAGGTTACACAAAATGCCTATGTCATATAGTCACTCTTTTACTTAAAACCAATATTGTATCAATTGGGCCTTCAATAAATTCTAGGATTAAAGTATGTCGTAGCCCTTCGTGTCCGGAAGCTCCCGGAATCGCGAAAACACCGAAACGCGTTTGTCTTTCGGACAGCTGACACTCAAATAATTTTACAAAAAGTTTCAGAACGATTTTGGCTTATTAAAATATATATTTGGAAAGCTAACTTCGATACGGTTCTTTTTTAAAAAGTGGGAGATTAAACAGAGTTCTAAGCTAAATGTTATGATATTTCTAAGTTGCTTTGGTTAATAAAAATGTGGATGAATATTATGACGAATTTGAGTTATTTTGGACAAAAGAAACACATGTAGGCCAAGATACTTGGATACCAACATAGGTATCCAAATGAAACTCATTATAACCATCCTAACTAAGATTAATACACTCTCTAACCATTCTAAAACTGAATTTAAATATCTATTTAAACTATTATCATACATACATACACATGGGGTGTCCTAATTTGGGATTTATCAAGTAGGACACATGACACATATCTAAAATCCTCATGAGAGCTCCAAATGGCCTCAAATTTGAATCTAAAGGGGACACATGCATGAGGATGGATCCTACGGATTCAAAAATAATTTATATGCAAAGAAAATCGATTTAAAGGATGGGTTTTATCTATTGGGAGTGGAATCCCAATGAAATCCTTTAGGACACTTCTCCGATATGAAGATCCCTCAAAGTGGACACTCCTCCTTGCACTTCTCTTCCAATCCTTGGTAGCACCCTTCCCTTGGAGAATGGGAATGATTGAGGGAAGATTTGGTGAAGGAATGATTTGATTTGGAGATCAAATCAAAGGGAAGGCTCTCTAAAATTAGGGAAGAACAAAAGAAAAATAAAAGAGGCAAGATTGTAATGAATGAAACGAATCATTCTCCCCTAAAGGTGGCTGCCATAAAGAGTCCATTAGGGCTAATGGGTAATGTCCTAATTGCCCCTCTCTAGTCTCATATGGTTAAGTCTAGACTAGGTTCAAGTTTGGGGTCAAAAGGATCTAGTTTTGAGTCTCTAACTTAACCATTCTAACATGATAAAAATTAGTCTAACTAACTAACTTAAATGTTGGGTTTTGTGGGACATGCTTAACTTAAATATTGGGTCCCATCTGGAGTTTAAGCTACCCGGGTCACAATACAAGTCAGAACGAGACGAAACTCAAACCTGACTAAACAAATCTAATAAAAATAATATTAAAAATATAAAATTTTCCCAAAATATTAAAATATAAAAAATGACCAAAATTATAATACATTAATTTAAATATTATTAAAATAATCTAAAATTCACCAATTAATCAAAATCCTAAATAATTTAAAAGTCACAAAATGACCAAAATACCCTTATCCTAAAAAGTTGTAAATAGTCATTCTAATCACATGGTTAGGTCCCCATGGTCATGGTTAGTCTCTAGGCTCAACAGTTATAGGGTTCACTAGCTAACATATCAAAATTATAATTCATCAATTTTAAATAATAAAATTTTATAAAAGTTCAAAATTACCCTCATGTTAAAATGTGGTAGTGACAGCTTCCTACGATCTTCCATACTGACACAACCCAGAACTGGACACAATTATGGTCTGGCACACGCGGACACGACACTGACAGCGTCTTGGACATACACACACGAACACAACACACCCATCCAGACTTGATCCTGGCCAACACCCGTACTCAAAACAGAAATAAAGTCAAGAATCAACAGGATGATAGCATAGTACCTAGAAATCGAGGACACGTTCCCAAGTGTCGGATACTGACGATTTTGTGTCCAACTATGTTCGTTATCCCCTCAGGCAAATCTGCATACATCTGGTGTACAAAAATAGGAAACGATTTCAAATTGAGTGACCGACTTCATGATTCCAAAGTAATCAATAATCAGAAAAACCAAATCGAATCAAGAATTTGAAGAACTCATCGATCTTTCATTTGATCGATCCACTCGATCAATCAGATCAAAACTGATCAAATTGGAAACAAAGGAGAAAGGAAAGATCAAGGAGAACTCATCGAGCTAGCGGCTGCCCCCTCGTTATTGACGCCGCTGTGAGGGCCGAAGACCACCAGAAGAGGAGTATGGAAACGCCATTGTTGCGGAGGATGATCACTGTCGTCGATTGAGAGAACGTTCTCGCCGCCGCTCGTCGACGCAACTCTGCAGGAGACCATGCCTAGGCGTAGGGAAGCCTCACAATAATCGGAGAAAACTCGCGACGAGCTTCAAAAGGAAGGAAGAAGCGATGTCGGAGGGGATCCGCACAGTCGAGCACCGCCGACAGAAGTCGCTTATCGCCGGGAGAGCGGATGACTCGACGTCGCAGCCGGGAAGAGGCAATCTCGCCGTTCGCTGGAGATGACTCCGTCGTCGGTGAAGGTGGTGGTCGTCGCCGGAACAAGAGCTCGAAGTGATTAGGGTTAGGGTTCAAAAATAATTGGAAGAAAGGGACTAGGAAGATTTGTGGAAAGCAGAGCTTAAGGGCCTGGCTAAAAATGAAATGAAATAAAATCTTCTCTCTCATCTACTTTGACTATATATACAGAGAAGAATAGGAGCAAAAATGGGAGTTTGCAACTTACCTATAACAAATAATTATTTACACTTTTACTATAAAATCTGTTAGGAAGTTTGTTAGGAAACTTGGGGAACACTCCAAGTTAGCTACTCCCAAATGGCCAATTAATTAATCAAGATACTAAAATAAAACCTTTTCCCGTATATATATATCCATGAATTATAAATAGTAAAACAGGACTTGAATATAATATATAATTAATTATCATAAACAATTTTAAAATTCTATAAAATCAGGAAAGCGGGGTTACAAATCTTCCCCCATTAGAAAATTTTGTCCTCGAAATTCAAAGGATACAGCCGACATGATTAAGAAAATAATTTCCAATAAGACAAAATTTTGAAAATGAGCAACTAAATTTTGACATAAAATAAAGCCGAATTTAGTCATGACTAAAAGAGTAATTTATTTGGTCGCGATCATTAAGCATGATCCAAACCAAAGTTGAGGCATGATGAGAACAGAAAAATAATCACTATCAAAACTACTTTAGCCATGATCAAAACGAAATTTCAATCATCAGGTATGATTAGAGGTAGGACTTGGAATGATTTAGCATGACAAAATAAACGGTAAGGTTGCATGATCAATAATGATAAAAATTGGTCAGGCATGAAGTGAGACAAAGTTTAATTGAGACCAAGTACGATAATTTTATACAGGGGTTGAAATAACACGATCCATAATTGATCAAGGATTTAAATAAGTACAAGGTGACATGAATTTCAACTACGACTTAGAGGAGTAAAATCACGAAGGCACGATCTTTTAAGCATGATCTAGATCGAAAGTTTAGCACGATTACAAATAGAGAAAATTAGGAAAATCATGATTAGATAGGCGTGATCAAAGTTTAGACAAACACGATCAAGATTTAAGTACGCTTAATAGAGAAATCTGATGGAACGGAATCAAAATACAACAATCGGTATATATATTGAGAAAAACAAATGATCCAACGATAAAATGAAAGAAGGAAAATTACAAGGGTTGATTGAAAAAATATATGGAAAATACCCAGGAGGTATTAGCATCAATTTTAAGGTAAACGTGCAAGGATTTGTGATTCTCGAAAATCAATAATCATATGCAAAGGGATATAGTCTCTAGGGTATCCGGAAACATAGATATTTGAAGTCACTTTACTTAGAATTCCTGTCCCGCCAGTGTATATCTGGCTGCAGTGAACTTTCGGTTCTGTGATTCAAATAACGATATGTTACCGAATATCCTATCAACTTTATCCATTTTTCAACAATTATCAATGAAGCAACCCAGAGATCAAAATAGAAGAATTTAGGACAAAAGTCTCAATAATATCCAAAAATCTATGAATGTCTGAAATTACTTCAACTTAGAGTTCATTCCTCGCCAGTGCACTGCTGGCTGCAGTGAACCCTTAGTATCCGTAGTCCAGATAATGACTGCAGCGCGCAATTGCCACGCCCCAGTAGATCGTTGAATAGTCTTTAAACCTTATCCATGGGAATTTAAAATTTTCAAGCAATCCAAAATGACTTTCAATAATCCAAGTCACGATAATGGTGAGGTTATCTGACTGTTAGACTATAGGGGTTTATTTGGTACTAAGAAGCAACAAGGGATCCAATCAAAGAGTAGTGCATACAAAAGGGCAAACATGGAGATCCCGTATATGGAACGTAATCCTGGATAGGTAATGAAGTCTCAAAGGTGGCAAAGAAGCAATATATCAGATAGAAGACAAAGTCTCGAAATAAGGACCAGAAACCTTGTACAGGAATCAACGTATAACAGAATCTCGAATAGCATGAAGTTTCGAACAATACCTCGAATGGAAAACAAAATCTCCAATAGAAGTTACAGATGGAGGGTAATTCCTCGAATAGTAAATCTCGAACAAGGAGCAGGACCACGAATAGTGAATAAAATAGAGTATCAATGAGTGAATAGGAAACAAGCATCGAATTGTGGATACAAAATCTCAAATAGCAAATAAAATTTTAAAACCCTCAAAGGAATCCTCAACAATGTCCTGCATAGGACGGAGCTTAAACAAGGTTTCGAATGAGGAACAAGGTTTCAAAAAAAATCTTGAGTAGGAATTAAAATCTCAAATAACACGAAGTTTGATGAGGGAACAAAATTTCCAAATAGGATCCAACACTAGGAAACAAAGTCATGAATGATGAATATGCAAACAGTATCGAATAGTGGATTTCAAACAATTATCGAATTGTAAATATGAAACAAGTTTACCGAATAGGAAATAATATCTCGATATAAGTTTCGAATATCAACCAAGGTTTCAAAATAAAAAACAAGAAGTTTCAAGAATGATCTAGGTGCCAAGAGGAATTTAAGGGAAGACTGTATTACGAATCACGACATATGGTTTTCTCCAGCCATGCAAAAAAAGCCTTGTCTTTAGTATTCCCCCGGAACTGGAATCTCTTCAACGTTCCAGCTGTCCTGACGTAGACTGGTCCATGTAGTAATGCTTTATATGGTTGCTGAATCTGGAAAGGCTGTCACGACCCGCACCCAGTGTAGGGGCACGAAAAGTGGGTACGTCCAACCTATGTCACATAGTCGGTGGTAGAACGCTGTCCTAGGTCACATACATCTAACAATTATAAGGTACCTGTACAATATATACGCTCCGAACGGAGGACAATATAGAAATGTACAACTCAATCACAGCTAAGGTAGAAATACGATAAGATAGATAGATATGAAAGTTGCCAAATGAAATACAACAGGAGAAGAAGTTTAAGTATCTAAGATAACATCTCCACAACATCCAGAATAACAATATCCCAAATAAGTACATAACGTATCCAAAATAAGATAAGACAATGAAGTAAGATAACTAGTCTAGCTGACTAGCCTAGACTACTAGGGTAATGTCCTCTGCAAGGACTGGGTCCACCTGGGAGTCCAGCTCGCAGGGGTCATCTAGGCCTGCTCCATAGTACATAGGACGAAACTCCTCAATGTCATCTGTAATATTTCAACAGGTCCAGTCAGGACATGAATGAGCCCAATACATCTCATGCAGTTCATAATATGATAGGAAATGTAAGCATGCTATAGAGTAAGATACATGAAACGCTGAAGAATATATATAAAGTAAAAGAGATGACTGTAAGGAAATATCTACTATAAGTAAAGAACTAACAGTGGCTAGTGATGTAGAGTACAAGATAGACATGTGAACGGCTTAAATTTGCACATAATTATACTAAGAGTTTGCACATGATTACACTACTTTGGAATTGTTCACATAACCATTTATACTCCCCTGTACCCCAATCAATACACAAGGATCCAGACAAGTTATGTTATTGTACATAATTTTACATGGGAGCCTATAAATGGGTGTACATGAAGTATACATGAGGGGTTCTGTGAACATGAGAGTACATGATTCACAAGAGTGCACATGAATGGTTAAAGCACATGAATACATGATGTACGTAAAAAGCACATGACATGACGTATCCCGATGCTTCAAAGGAGGATAACATCTCATGAAAGGACCCATATAGTACCAATCCGTGTTAACAATATGACAGCATCAAGTAAAGTAATCTATAACATAAATATAAATCCTATCAAGTATAAAACGGTCAGAGAATATACTCGCCTGATTCCTGAGTATCCGATGAGTATATATGTCTAGACATAGTAGATGAGTCCTATTTAGAGCAACACAGGTCACAACATGTCCAGAATGGTAATATTGAACTTTACAATGCTTCTATATGTATTCTAGGTCATTCTAGACTAAAGTCAACTCTTGGTCAACTTTAGTCAACTATACTAGTCAAACTAGGTCAACCAAGCTATACTAGGTCCAAGCCTAGTCCAACAAGTCTCACTTAGCCTAACCAAGCCTGGGCTAGCACTCAAACAAAATCAAAAGCCAAAACAAGTTATCACACACACAAATTCAAAATATATATACATATACAATATATATAGGCGTTCATATAGGCTAGTGCCTAGTACACAAGCAAGGCACATACATGGTATATATATAAGTAGGGGGTGACTGTGTGTGTTCAATGAGTAATAGTATATCAGTGAGTATGTGTACAATGAGTTATATGGTGACAGTGAGTGATATGAGTGTGTGTGTGTGTGTACAGTTGTATGGTGTGTGTACAGGTTATGAGTAATAGAGAGTGATATGTGTGTGTGTACAGGTAAATGAGTGATAAGGAGTGATATGTGTGTGTGTGTACAGCTAAATGAGTGATAGAGAGTGATATGTGTGTGTGTGTGTGTGTGTGTGTGTGTGTGTGTGTGTGTGTGTGTGTACGTGTGTGTGTGTGTGTGTGTTCAGCTGTATGGACAGTGAGCTAGAGAGTGTGTGTGTGTTTGTATTTGTGTTTGTGAACAGGTAAATGAGTGATAGTGAGGGTGTGTGTTTTCAGCAGCCGGTTATAGAGTGATATGTGTGTAATTAGGGTGTGTGTTCTCAGGTTACAACATAGGTTGGCAGTGAACAATTTCTCTGGTTTGTGTCTCAGTCAGTCCTATACAACTCAGTTAACATTTGTTTATTTAGAGGCATTGGTTTCAAACAACCTATCTCAGTTTTATACGCATTCAAATTTGAACTCAGTTAATAATATATAATAACATCCAATATACATCCCAAAAACCATTTCGAACACAATGACAGTCTCAACTATCAGTAGATTCATATTCCCTTCGAATTCAACCCAAATTCTAAATGAAAACCTAAATACAAACCTAATCATGAATCATTTGAACCCAGCTATGATAACATGTCTAAACTTTAACATTGAACATAAACTTCAAATCTCAACTCAGTTATCAGTAAAAGACCTATTTTCCAGGTTCAGTCAACCAAGGAACCCAATTTTCTAATCAAAAATCATATAAAACTTAAACCAATGTGTGTACAGATGCTAGGTACATGTGTTCATGTGTCAGAGGGGGCTTCGTGTCCACACAAGTGGACACAAAGTGTCCAGAACAATTTAAACATATACAGATACAAACAGCACAGCACAGTATCGTACGACGAGAACACGGGTTCGTGCACACGACACACGACACGTGACACCTCGTGCTCATGTCCATGTGTTCGCCAGGGGTAGGGCTAGAGGTTCGACACCCTAATTTGGGTCCAAGACGTGTCTGTACCTGACACGACTCATGTATCAGTCGAAGGAAATCGACTGACCAGTGTCAGTGTAAAACGCGTACGTGCGTGAGAGCGTGTTCGATACGACATGTGCCCATGCGTGGCTTGGGGGGTGACCTGTCAGTCACTGCCCCGACCCACTAGCCAAGTGTCAGGCCACCACGTGGTGTGTCGTATCCAGAATCAGTATCGGGTAGCAGGACACAGCTCGTATGGTCTGTACGGCGTGTCCAGCCCCTCATTCGATATGACACAAAGCCGATGATCAACTCAGTCATGCACGAAATCTAAGAGCACATGTAGCTCCACAAATTTGTTCAAAAAGATTTCAAAAATAACAATAAAATCTTCCTTGAGGCATTTCATCAAATACCGATAAACCCACTCTGATACGTGTCCGATACGGACACCAAATCAACACGAATTTTCACCAAACCTTTCCTACAGCTAGGGGACACCTAGAGGGATGCATCTATTGAAAGAAATTAGGATTTATGGGTGATTTGAAAAATTACCTATAGAGAGCCAATCTCCAAGAAAAAGCCACAAGTTATGAAGTCTCTTTCCTCAAGCAATGTCCCAATGAGCTCCCCTCCTTGCAAGCTAGCCTCCTTCAACTTTTACTCCAGATTTGGAATCAAATGCAAAAGATTGGGATCAATTCGGTGGAGGAATGATGAAAGGGGGAAGTGTAAAACCCCCAGAATTTTTGTAGATTTTTTTATAAATATTTTGGCTTAAATTAAAATTTTGCTATTTTTAAAATGATTTGTAAATTTATTTTTGTCTTGTTCTTTTTTTTGTAATAATGACAATAGAAATTTCTATTTAAAGTAAATACGTTTTCACATAAAATATACCTTGCTATACGTTTTCACCTTCCAACCACCAGGCAAGTATACCTTGCTATATTTACTGTCATATTATTTATTTTCAGTAGTTATTTACTTTGTTTCATATTTTTGTCTTATTTGTTATAGACTGTGCGTCTAAGCCACACATCGGTGCAAGCGACTTTATTAGTCATTTTTCTGTTGCTTTATTTTATTTGATGCATGTTGACTTAGTTTTAGCAGACTACCTTCTTATTGTGGGATATCCTTATATCTCCATTGGCCATGACACTTATACTACACGGTTTGAGACATATTGCTAGGGGCGTGGCTTGCATATCGATTGGCCATCTCTATGTAAGAAGTCGTGTGACAGATAGATGATCGTAACTGCTATGACTAGGGTGTAGAGACTCAAGCAGTTACAAAACTGGACGAGTTATGGACATGAATTGGTCAGTGTGGAGAACATTGAGGGAGGACAGTCGCTAGTGCGTACGGAAAGCCAAACAAGTAAACCATAGTTTTTGACAGAAACTATGGCGATATATATTTACAGATAGCCTCTGACGTTTTGGACGTTACGGCCGGATACGTATGACTGGATGCCAGTTGCGTACTTATAGCCTAAAATTCCACCCATGCGCATGAAAGTTGTCCTCTAAATTACATAATAGATGGTTAGAATTTCTTTTACATATTGGTATCTAGGAGAGTTGCATATTATTATTATTCTGACAGTTCATATTAGCATGTTCTTCCTATATCTTGTTACGTCCCTCTGAGGACATGGTGATCTCTTCAGGTATAGACGACGAGCAGTATCCTGAGGAGTACGATTCTGGACTAGAGTCTCTATTTGCAACTGAGGAGGTCTCGCCTTCCGAGCTTATTTGATTCTATTCTTAGTTGATGGACTTATGTAGTTGATACTCTTTTTCATATTCATTTTAGTTGATTTCTTTCAGTAGCTCGGTAATAGATTTATTTCCGCCTGACAGATATTTCTCTTTATTGTGAGTTGAGACATTTGGTTTGTTATTTCTCTTATTTATCATTGTGGATGAGATATAGATACTGCCTATGACCATGTTATATTGTTATGAGCTGGAGCTCTTTTATTACAGCTTATGTGTGTATACGTAGATTCCATATATTGGTGTAGTCTGTGTATATATACAGCTGGCATGTACGTATTTCTAGTCCTACGTATGTTGGGACTGGGACGTTACATATTTTTGTGGTGGCCCATGCAGGTCAAGATAAATTGTTTGGTTACTTTACCGTACCAAGCAAGCCTGTATATAGGAATAGAGTTTAGGAATCTCATCCACATGCTTAATCACCTTTCTTGATTTCAAAAATTTTCGGATTCTCGTTTGACTGCTTGTCTTGCATCTAGCTTGATCTTGTCCTAACGTAATCTCTATTTTCGTGCCAATATGATGAATCTTCGTAGTAGTCGCTCTACTCCTCTCACCATTACTAATGGGAACACCACTGCTCAAGAAGGACCAGTGGGTGTAATGCCCCAGTCCCAAAATAGAAGGACTAGAACATAATCATGTCAGCTGTATACATACGAAGTATATGGACCCTCGTATATATACATAAGCTGTAAAATGCAGTAACCAAGGTACTAAATCTCATCGACAAAGATAAATATGTTATAAAAGCAACTTTTGAATTTGTCATGTATATAATCGTTGGGCGGAGACAAATCCACTACCAACCAATTTAAATAAGCAAGAGTTATACAAGGAAAATGATTTGGACGAGCGAAGCGAAGACGATCGAAGTGCAATCATCCTCGAGAAAATAGTGACGATCATGGCCACGGCTAGAACACCTGCGAAAGACAAGAACACACACCTGGCGAGATAACCAGGTCCTCAGAGGGACATAACAAGATAAAATAAATATGCCATATAAATACTGAATATAAAATATGCCACAATCAAAGAAAGTGACAAGACACAATAAGGTAATCAAACCATACTAAAGTGAACATGCAGTTGAGAACAAACCTTTTGTCGCATGAGCCCTGGCTGTAAATGGGATCTGGTATAGTCCCACTTGGGCACTAGTGACCTAAGCGCATGACGTTCAAAAACGACAGCGGCTAACCTGAGAGGCTCATACCCGTATCTCCAGCGGAGCTTCCGGGTTACAAGGGAAGTGCAATCGAAGCCCATACGACAAGAAATGTTCTCCCCACCCAATGTACCTATCATGTCGTATCCACGACCATGTAACACTACTAACCGTCAAGTCTTCTAACATACAACTATTGACAGTTAGACCTAACGCACGTCCTGCACGCATCAGCGATCAGCCAACACGTAAGTCCGTAGACTATATGCTACTCATAACTCACACATCTCGTGGCACAACAGTGTCAAAGTTTATGCAATGCACTAAGCTAGTGGTAGTCTCTTAACTCTAAGTCCATATACAATCAAAGGGTAAATAATAAGGTACAACCAATATCACTGAGCGGGCAGTAAATCAAGAACTGGAAATAAATGAACAGTGATATGTAATAAAAATGTAAACTGAATATAAACAGTATAATGGCAAGGTATCTTGCCTGGTGTGTCGCCTGATGTGGTACGATACTCTGACAAGCCATGTCTGTCCAGTGGCCATGTTCGATGCAGCATGGTCCGAATTCACGAGAAAATATGAATGGATAGTTAGTCATGCTAAGGGTGTTTAAGCAAGGAGAAATATTTATATGTAAATTCTTGAAAATACTTTGTATATATATCAAATTTGAAATTAGTCAATTATACATTTAGATGAATACTTGAAAATATCGAAATTCATTTTTAGGCTCATAATATATATATATATATATATATATATATATATATATATATATATATATATATATATATATATTGTAGAAAGCAACTTTTCGTTAGTTAAAATATTTTAGAAAAAATGTTTGAAAAGCAAAAATGGTTTTGGTCAAAAATTATTCGCGTGTCAAACAAATTCTTTAGGTAGGAAATTATCTTTTGCTAAGACAAATTTTTAATATATTGTAATACACAACACTAATAATTTTATTATAAATAATAAAATTTTAGTGATACTACTATCCATATCCTATAATAGAAAAAATATATATATAAACAGTGATAATAATAATACTAATAACAATAATTATAATAACAATAATAATAATAATAATAATAATAATAATTAATATAATAATCAATATAATAACTACTGTATATCTTCCCCCCTCCCAAATTGACAAAAGTGAGAGAGAAATAAAGAAGGGGGAAAATGAAGCTTACATCGGCGGTTCCGGCCGGGTGGCCAGCGGGCAGACGCCGGAGGCGCCAGAGTTCGGGGATCCGTGCAAGGCTCGATGGGGCGCGCGGAGTCGCGCGGTGGATCTCCGGTGCGGTCGCCGGAGAACGGCATGGGGCGGTGGTAGATGGAGCGAGAGACGGATGAGCGCGGTCGGCCGACAGCTCCACAGGAAGGCGCGGTGGGTCGTGGAGAAGCTGGCTCTGGGAGGAAGGGACGGCGGTTTCCGACATTTCCGCACGGTCGGCTCAGCGCTACCGCGGTGCTGGGCGATGGACGGCGATGCCAAGCGCGGAGGGGCGGCGTCTGGTGGCCGGATGGGCATGGAGAAGAGGGAAGCTCGTGGCAGCGGCGGCGGCTTGCCAGCACGCGACGACGGTCGGGAACCCCGACGGAGGCTGGAGGTCAGGTTAGGGTTCTCCCTCTTCCTTCGTTTCCTAGATGAATGTGTTATGGATTACTGTGGGTCGGTCGGAAAAAGTTTGTTGGGGCGGTGGCCGGCGTGTTTATGGAGGGATGTGGATGACGGGTTTCTGGCGAAGGCGATAGGTGTTGTTGGTTTGTGGGGGCAGCAGCGGTGAGGGGTTCGTTGGTGGTTGCGTGATGATGGCGACGGGAGATCGGGGATGGGCACGGCGAAGGCGGGGCTACCGCGGGTTTTGGTGATGAGGAGAGGAGGAGGTGCTGGCGTTGTACAACCTGGCCAGTGAAATTTGGGATCTCGATGGTTGCGGGGGTAGTGGTGCTAGGTGGTCGGGGTGGCTTAGGGTAGATACTGTGGCAGATGGTGGTTGCGACGGTGGAAGGATGGTATTGTGTCCTGCGAGACACGGAATAATAAAAAGAGATGGTGTCCGGTGTGTCGGACACGGGGAGGAGATCTGTATTTGTAATTGGGAAATATAGTGGGGAAATATAGTGGATGAGAGGCACAGACATGGTGCACAATCCGAGGATGGAAAAAAAAATTATGGAGGAGTACCTGCCTATTTATAGGATGTTGGAATTCCCATTTGGATAGGGACTAGGATTTGTTTAAATCCCCAATAGATAAATCACTAATTAATTTAAACTGATTTAAAAAATAATTCAATCCAAATCAAATCAATTCTAGATAAATTATATCCTTAATTTAAAATATTTTTAAACAAAGTTAATAAAAACTTTTCCAATTTAAATTACCATAATTAATCAAATATTAAATTTAACAAAATTCCAAATATCATTTTCGTAATTAAATAAATATAGTAATAATTAATTTCGAAAATCACGATAAATACTTAAATATTAAATCATAAACTAGGCTTTATAAATAACAAAATTTATTAATAAGCAAATTTTATATTTCGTAAAATATTAAACCATAATTTCTAAATCATAATTTATTTGTAAACGACGAATAAAATAATCTTTTTATACAAAAATATAAATATTTATCACCTTTGTTTGAACATGTACTTTCCTATTAAAATAAAATTTATAATAAAAATATCTTTCTAACATATGTACCTCGACACATATTCGCACTCGTCGAGAAATTACGAACGCAAATCTCGCACACTACGTAAATACGACAAAGCGAACTCGTGTGCGACGTATAGATACAAAGTATAAAAATAAAGAAAATATATAAAAAGAAAATCGTAGTAGAAAATTAGGGGGTTTACAGTGGGTCAGCCACCCATGTCCCCTACCACTCCAGCACCATCCGGACTGCAGCCTGTAATGACACCACCCGCTACTCAGCAGCAAGCCCCGGCACACTAAGTGGGGCAGACAGACCCCGGAAACCATACAACCCAAGAGGAGTACTTGCCGCCTCCGCCACCCTATCCACCTCAATTCCTACCACAGATTCCACCCCATATCCACCTCAATATCCAACTCTATATCCACCATCATATCTACCCCAGCAGCCTCCACAATATCCACCATCATATCCACCATAGCAGCCTCCACAGTATCCACCACCATATCCATCCCAGTATCCTCCACAGTATCCACCTCAGTATCCTCCATCATACCCACCGCAGTATCCCCTTCCATATCCCTCATATCCACCATAGTACGGGCCTCAGGGTGTCCCACAGTTTATGCCCCATATGCCATACATGCCCCCACAGCAGCCCATGCCCCAGGCCGGTAGGACTACTACAGACCGGATCCTCCAGGGCTTAGTACAGGCCCAGATGCAGCAGAGCGAGGCTATTAGGAGGAGTTTGGAGACAACACTACCCGAGCACCCCAAGCCTCTGTGGGTACTATCGAAGGGTTCCGTAACATGAATCCTCCACACCTCAAAGGCACTGAAGACGTCATCGGAATTACCAATTTGCTGGTTAAGACAGAAAATCTCTTGAAGGCTTCGGAGTTATCCGTAAACCTATGGATGACAGCAGTAAAGTTACAATTGGAAGGAAATACTTATGATTGGTGGGTCGCAGAGGAGAGACGGCTAGGAGTTAATCAGACATGGGAGGAATTCAAAGAGTTGTTCAATAAGAAGTTTTTCTCCGACACTGCCAAGGACGCACTTTATGACCAGTTCCTATACTTGGAACAAGGAAGCATGATAGTTGATGAATACGATGCCGAGTTCAGTCGATTGAGTTGTTTTGCTCCCGAATTAGTTTCGACAGAGTTGGAAAGGCCAAGAGATTCCATAGAGGATTGAGCATAGAGCTTCAACGACACACTAGTTCCGAGTCCCGAGACTCACATACAGCAGTATTGGCCGAAACAAGGACTCAAGAGGCCATAAATAAGAAGGCACAACAACGACGATCTGTTTAGACCGTTACATCAGCGAAGACTACACCAGCAGGGCCCATACGACATCACGCAACACATCAGCAGCCTAGAGCTTCCTCATAACCAGTGAAGGAATTACCCACCTGTCATCACGCGACACATCAGCATCTCGAAAATATTTTTGGTATAAAATTTCTTGGATATTTAGGTTATATTTAAAAATGTAAGACGTTTTATATATATATATATATATATATATATATATATATATATATATATATATATAGAAAAATATATATATATATATATATATATATATATATATATATATATATATATATATATATATATATATATATATATAATAAGGGTGTTATTAATTATAATAGTTTATTTAAATTAGTTTTAGATTCTTATTTTAGGGGATATATATTTTAGGATATATATATAAATGTGTGTGTATCTATTGTATATTTGTATATGGATATATACCCATGTATATATATATATATATATATATATATATATATATATATATATATATATATATATATATATATATATATATATAATTTATGATCCTTCTATATGTGAATAATAAGATTATTACTAATTAAAATATTTTATTTAAATTATTCTATGATTTTAGAATATGTATCTATAATACATATGATGTTATACATATTTAGATTTAGATTTATATATATAAAAGCTTTTAGAAAAAAGAAGAAGAAGAAGGGTGAACAGTGCCTCTCGGCACTGTAGCTTTCCCCTTCCTCCCAACAGAACCCGAGCCCGCGTCCAAAGCTTCAACGAAGTTTTTTTTTAAATTTTTTTTTGAGATTCGATCAAATCCTACACCAAATCCATCCAAAATTTCTCCATTGCAATCCAAATAAGATTCTCTTCCGATTTAAATCACAATCCAAATCTAAAAATCAGATTTAATTTAATCAGGAATCAAATTAAATTCTTCATATATATATAGATGTTTCTTTTTCCAAAAGACCAAAACCTTTCAATCGATTTCACTCGATCGGCCGCGACCCCACATCTCGAGCAACTGCTGCGAACCTCTCGACCATCGTGCGCCACCTCACCCCAGGTCGGACCACCGTCGACCGACGCTGCAGCGCGTGCACCAGAAGCAGTTGCAGTAACAGCAGGACATCAACAATGGTAATCGACCCCACTTTATCGCAACCGTTCTCGCTCTACGCTTGATCTTTTCCCGCATCGATTGCATAGGTACGATCATAACCTGACCCCCTTCGATTCCCTCCAAGTATAATAAATTATAATGCAACGATTTGCTCGAAAATTTTGTCCAAAAATCCTGAATAACTGGATTTCAGAAATTTTGAACAGGACAACTTTAGTTCCAACCCCTCAACTTTGGAGGCCGATTGTGGTTCATCCAAAAAAATCTTAGAATACCTCCTGAATAAGAGTTGTAGACACCCTAACCAACTTTAAACCCTTTCAAACAGTTTTATATTTAGACATACGATTTCTATTTAATTTCATTTAAAAAATCAGAAAAAAAAACCCACTTTTAAAAACTTAAAAATTCTTCGATACGAGGTCCGTCCCGACAAATCGGACGACTCCATTGGAAATCGAAGGCATTGAAAGGTGCGTATTGACTTTATGGACGTGTGGGCTTTGACGGAATTTGAATTGGTCGCGTGTGTGCGACGAATTTGACCCGTTTCCGTCGAAGAATGTCGTATCGGCCATTTTCCAAATTTTCCAATTACTTTGTGCAGAGTAGTCAAATTGCGATGAAACTTGCGCCATTGGAATCAAAATATTTTTCTGGTCCTGTGAGCCAATTTTGGTCCGATTCTGAGATCGTTGACCGGATCGTCGTTTTGTAGGCCACACGATCCGATTCAACGGGTAATTTTGTACACGGCTCATCAGAATCCAAAATTGGACATACCGTTGAGTTTGCCTCAAAAAATTGGATCCATAGACATGTAGTTTGATGACTTTAGAGATCGTAGGTTCTAGCACACATTTCGGTGCAAAGAGGATCCAGCGTCGGACATCGTTTTGACCCGAAATTACGATTTTGCCCCTGTTCCGGAATTGGACTTTTAGACATGCATTTTCTAGATATAGCTTTTACACTGGGAATGTTTTTAATGTTTGTTTCAGCATCCGAGAACGTTTACGGAGGTTCCACTCTTGTAGCTTCTTCTCAATTGCCGATTTCATCTACTATACGTCGTCAAAACACCTTCCAACCACCAGGCAAGTATACCTTGCTATATTTACTATCATATAATTTATTTTTAGTATTTATTTACTTTGTTTCATATTTTTGTCTTATTTGTTATAGACTGTGCGTCCAAGCCACACTTGGGTGCAAGCGACTCTATTAGTTGTTTTTCCGTTGCTTTATTTTATTTGATGCATGTTGACTTAGTTTTAGCAGACTACCTTCTTATTGTGGGATATCCTTATATCTCCATTGGCTATGACACTTACACTATACGAATTGAGACATATTGCTAGGGGTACGGCTTGCATATTGACTGGCCATCTCTATGTAAGAAGTCGTGTGACGGATAGATGATCGTAACTGCTATGACTAGGATGTAAAGACTCAAGCAGTTACAAAACTGGACGAGTTATGGACATGACTTGGTCAGTATGGGGAACATTGGGGGAGGACAGTCGCTAGTGCGTCTGGGAAGCCAAACCGGTAAACCATAGTTTTCGAAAGGAACTATGGCAATATATATTTGCAGATACCCTCTGACGTTTTGGACGTTACGGCCGGATACGTATGACTGGATGCCAGTTGCGTACTTATAGCCTAAAATCCCATCCATGTGCATAAAAGTTGTCCTCTAAATTGCACAATAGATGGTTAGAATTTTCTTTGCATATTGGTGTCTAGGAGAGTCTTGCATATTATTATTATTCTGACAGTTCATATTAGCATGTTCTTCCTGTATCTTGTTACGTCCCTCTGAGGACATAGTGATCTCTCCAGGTACAGATGACGAGCAGTATCCCGAGAAGTACGGTTCTGGACTAGAGTCTCCATTTGCAGCTGAGGAGGTCTCGCCTTCGGAGCTTATTTGATTCTATTCTTAGTTGATGGACTTATGTAGTTGATACTCTTTTTCATATTCATTTCAGTTGATTTCTTTCAGTAGCTCGGAAGTGGATTTGTTTTCGTCTCACAGATATTTCTCTTTATTGTGAGTTGAGACATTTGTTTTGTTATTTCTCTTATTTATCATTATGGATGAGATATAGATACTGCCTGTGACCATGTTATATTGTTATGAGCTGGAGCTCTTTTATTACAGCTTATGTGTGTATACGTAGATTCTATATTTTGGAGTAGTCTGTGTATACTTACAGCTGGTATGTACGTATTTCTAGTCCTACGTATATTGGGACTGGGGCGTTACATATTTTTATGGTGGCCCATGCAGGTCAAGATAAATTGTTTGGTTACTTTACCGTACCAAGCAAGCCTGCATATAGGAATAGAGTTTAGGAATCTCATCCACATGCTTGATCACCTTTCTTGATTTCAAAAATTTCCAGATTCTCGTTTGACTGCTTGTCCTACATCTAGCTTAATCTTGTCCTAACGTAATCTTCTTTTTCGTGCCAATAGGATGAATCTTCGTAGTGGTCGCTCTACTCCTCTCGCGATTACTGATGGAAACACCGCTGCTCAAGAAGGACCAGTGGTCAGCCACCCATGTCCCCTACCACTCCAGCACCATCTGGATTGCAGCCTGTGATGACAGCACCCGCTACTCAGCAGCAAGCCCCGGCACCCCCAAGTGGGGCAGACAGACCCCGAAAACCTTGCAACCCAAGAGGAGTACCTGCCGCCTCCACCACCCTATCCACCTCAGTTCCTACCATAGATTCTACCCCCATATCCACCTCAATATCCACCTCCATATCCAACCCAGCAGCCTCCACAATATCCACCACAGCAACCTCCACAGTATCCACCACCAT